>JAVTVY010022463.1:0-93673 GCA_036873755.1 Hanleya hanleyi | reverse complement strand
TGGATTTTCGAATCGGACCAGAAAAGGTATCTTGCACAACTAGACCCCAAGGGGAACCTGTGTACCAAATTTGAGAAAGATCCATGCAGTACTTCATGCGAAATCGCGATAACAAGAATTGTTTACGGACGGACGGACGGACTGACGGACGACGGACAAAAAGCGATTTGAACAGCCCACCATCTGGTGATGGTGGGCTAAAAATGGATGTCCAATGCATGTGGCTGTTATGTGGAAATTTTGCAGTTACAGGCCACAGTAAGATGTTATTTGCCTGAACTGTCCTACAGTATATTCACCTGTTTCCTTCTGTCATTTGAAGGAACAGTTCTCCAGTTCAATGCATATTGAATGTATCAATAGCTGGGCTGTAATTTTGTTCCATGGGCTAGGGTTTTCAACCATAAAAGCAGCAATTTGCAGCAACTTGAATGTATTTGTCATTCATAAGAAAGCTCGAGTGCAGGAGAATGAACTACCGGTACTTGATCTGTATCTAAAGTTAATCTGAAAGATTTCACCAATTTGATATGGATGATTAGAAGGCTCCTTCAAACTTACATTTGGTTGCATGGTCACTGATAACAGTATCTGGCCATGTGTGTAATGTACATGGAACAAAGTATACATAATCTGCTACTAAGGCAGACTGCTGTCACTTGTATAAACATTTGAGCACAAACAGTACTGTTAAAAGGTACTAAATGACATAAAATTTTAAGCATACTCAGAAGTATCATATATGAGAATTCTGGTGCCACCATCTTCTCTGCATATCCAAGGATCAAGTCAGTGATTGGTGAAAACCTAAATTCAGTTTAACAGAGATGCGCTGATGGAGAGAGTTTCTGTGCAAAATAATTAGTAAAATAGAATTCAACAACAATGAAAACCCGAGCGATTGAAGTCCCCCAACGTTGAAACAATTGATTTGGCTTCGAACCCTAACATTCATTACCCGCTATGGAAAGCAATCCCAATTGAGATCCAGTGCCAAGATACCCACAATAATCAAATTGGACTCCTAATCCGGTCAGGTTTTCAGAAGATATTGTATGGAAAGAAGATTTTAACTTGGCCCCCAGGTGGTGCCACCTATAAGCGAATCGGCGTGAAAAACAATCCCAAGCGAATCTTGAGGCGGGGTACTCACATACCAAATTTGAAAAGAATCCATTCACTTTTTCAGAAGTTATTGTTCAGAAACGAAGCGGATGGACGCACGGACAGACCCCAATACTGTACTTCCCCTTAAGGCATCAAAACTGAACCTCCATGATTACGCTAACACCACCAAAATCTTTCAGTCCTTTGCTATCATGCAGGGTCATTATACCCAAATTTCATGAAAATCAAAGTCATGTAAGCAATGTTATATTTATGCTCAACAACCTAGAATAGAACCATTTTTTTTAATTACATCAATTGAATTGGTGAACTTTTATTTCACAAAAAACTTTGAGATGCAAAAAAAATGTGCCTTTCTGGCAATTTGACTGTCCTTCAAAACCATTATAAACGTTTAAAGTACGAATGGATCTGACACATGTTCTGTGGACTATGGACAAAGTAACATATACTTGATCATAGACTGGAAATCAAACTGCACATGTACACGTATAGTAGCATTTAAAGGGATCTTTGATATATATAAACTGAATTATAGAATGTATACGACGACAGGGTCTCTGGTGATTGGTACTGGGACAATGGATTATTTGAACGCTCTGATCAATTTTAGTTTATTTTCCTGGACAAATTTCGATCTCCTTTGACATCGTTAGTTTATATATAGTGTAACTTGGTTTAACTCGCCTAACATGTTCTACATGTGCACACACAAATGCACGGTGATCTTAGTATTACTACCAACTTGATTTGTTGGCTTTGGTCGTACGGTATCTCAAATGAATTTACAATGAGTAAGGACAGTATGTAAGGCGACACCAATTCCACATGTTGACCTATAATACAGTGAATATTTATAGTGTATACCGGGCCTTCGGAGATGGGATGTAGGCTTGCTACACGTTTTTACACTCACTTGAACGCCAGGCTAGGAACACTAAATTCTAAAACGTCTCAAGATCACCTAATTATCCACTTCGTATTCATACCCCAGACAAGCTTTAGAGAACGGACGTTGTTAGACAGGCGGTGGATTTGTTGGATATCTACGCGCCTGGCTTGTCACAGTGTATGAACCTGTCTATTGGGATGAACTGTATAATTGAACTTTATTTATTGGAAATGTTTTATTAACGATGTACTTAAATGTATAGAAAAAGACGAAGCGTTTCTGATTTGAGGCCCAAAGTTGATCATTTTTGCACGGATAATAATAATGAGGTGAAGAACGTAATCCAAAGCAAACGTAAACTTTCCTCAACTTAATCTAAAGCAAAATTACTAAATATATTAGTCAGTCTTTCCATGGAAGTATATCATTACATGTATCTAATAAATGATAGCTCTCACAGAAAGTGATTGTAATGAATTGACTATATCTATATGGATCCCCACTTTCGATGATTGATTTTTTCATCCTTGGATATAAGAAGACACCAAAAATGTGTACGCAGAAATGTTAACAGATGACCTTGGTCATGATTTGTTAAATCAGTTCCGCATTGAAAGCATGTGTTAAAGAAATACAGTGTGCTATTTCCGTGTAGGGTGTATTTATACTCTGTATCTTTGGGAACCCACCATACCTTTGCCCAGTAATGTTATGGAACGCTTCGATCTTTATTACGCCCATGTCCTTTTGTGTAATATACTTCCAGAAATATTTCTTTTCAATAGCGCAAGTATGCACCAGTCCGGTTTTTTTTGTATTAACGCTTATCCCTAGGAGAACCGACACAACGACATACAAGGAAGAAATGTGTCTTTTTTAGTAGCTGTGTTAACATCAATTACTTATATATTTACCTTGGTTTTGAATATACATCTTTTGCTCCGTCTTCTTTTGATATATTTTGGTATGATATTTGCGGTAATATTCACGGATATCAAAACCACGAAACAGTATATGGTATCTACGTATACACAACCCACTATGTATTACTATAATATTAGTGTCTTTTTATTATGTCCTTTGTTAACGATTGAGACAATTAGCAGTAGGCTAAACAGTATAGTAGAAACTCTCATTGGAATTAATCAATACTTGTATTTTTTACACCAAACATCCTGTGAGTAATATCAAAATTTTAAGTGTTAATTGCCAAGGCCTGCGGGAATACGAAAAGCGGGAAGATGTGTTTAATTTTTTAAAGGGGAAAAACTGCAATATCTTCTGCTTACAGGACACCCATTTCACTGAAGAATTGGAAAATGAAATTATTGACCAATGGGGTTACAAATGTTTCTTTAGCTCGTATGCCTCAAACTCCAGAGGTGTAGCTGTTCTGTTTAATAATAATTTTGAATTCAACGCCCTTAAAGAAAAACGAGATATTGACGGTAATTATGTAGCTCTTGATATAGAAATAGAGAAAAAGAAAATGACTATTTTAACCATATACGGTCCCAATACTGATAGTCCACAATTTTTTGAGGAGATATTCAGTATAATAGAAGATTTTGGCAACGAGAAATATATAATCTGTGGCGATTTCAATTTAGTCATCAATCCCGAGCTAGATTACTATAATTATCTCCATATAAACAATCAAAATGCCAGAATAAAACTACTGGAGAAAATTGAAGAAAATAATTTAATAGAGCCGTTTAGAGAAATATACCCAGATAAGAGGCGATATACATGGAGGAGGAAAAACCCTCTAAAACAGGCCAGGTTAGATTTTTTTTTTTAGTAACAGAAAGTGTACTGCCGAGTTTAAGAAATGTTTTGATAGAATCCAGCTATCGTTCTGACCATTCTATGGTGATTTTGGATCTCCAACTTAGTGAATTTAAAAGAGGTAAGGGGTTGTGGAAGATAAACAACTCTCTGCTATATGATATCGAGTATATAAATTGTATTAATCAGAAGATAAAAGAAGTGGGAGAGCAATATGCTATCCCTATCTATAGTCCTGACAATATAGACAATATCTACGATAACGAGATAGAATTTACTATAGACGATCAGCTATTTTTAGAAACGCTATTGATGGAGCTTAGGGGAAAAACAATATCTTTTGCTAGTTTCAAGAAAAAAAGAGGGAGGGAAAAGATTCAAAGCCTAATGGGAGAGATTTCGGAATTAGAAGAAAATTTAGAACAAGATAAACAGGAAATGCTAGAAAGAAAGAAAAATGACCTAGAAGATATAAGACGTGAACAAATGAAGGGTAACATTATTAGATCAAGAGCAAAATGGATCGAGGAGGGAGAAAAACCAACAAATTATTTTTTTGGATTAGAGACCCGCAATTTTACAAGTAAAATTATACCTAGATTAGAAACGGATCAGGGTGATTATATCACTGACCAAACTAGTATTTTAAAAGAAGCTGAAAGTTTTTATAAGAATTTATATTCTGAGGATACAAATGTTGACATTTCAAACGTAGAACTAAATAATTTGGAAATACCTGAACTGTCTGATGCCGATTCATTTAAATTAGAAGGTACCATCTCTCATTCTGAAGCAGGGATTACTCTTCGAAATATGAAAAGCAACAGGAGTCCTGGGTCTGATGGATTTTCTTCGGAATTCTTTAAAGTATTTTGGAAACAATTGGGCTATTTTGTTGTCCGGTCACTAAATTTTGGTTTGGTAAAGGGGGAACTTTCAAATACACAAAAGCAGGGAATAATAACATGTATACCAAAGGGTGATAAACCGCGTCATTTTATGAAGAATTGGAGACCTATTTCATTGCTAAATACCGTATATAAAATTGGATCTGGGAGCATTGCAAATAGAATAAAACCTGTACTTCAAAACATAATAAATGGCGACCAGACCGGTTTTATCTCCGGGAGATATCTAGGGGAAAATACAAGATTAGTATACGACGTTTTACAGTATACAGAGGAACATCAGATCCCAGGACTTCTGTTGCTTATCGACTTCGAAAAGGCTTTTGATTCGATATCCTGGAAATTTCTAAATAAAGTATTAAATCTATTTAAATTTGGTCCATCAATTCAGAAGTGGGTCCAGGTATTCTATAAAAATATAAAATCAGCAGTTAATCAAGGAGGAAATCTTTCTGCATTTTTTGATATATCTAGGGCTGTAGACAGGGAGATCCGCTCTCTCCATACCTTTTATTCTATGTGCTGAAATCCTAGCTATTAAATTAGGGGTAATAAGGATATAAAGGGAATATACATTGGCGACGTGGAATTAAAAATATCACAATTTGCAGATGATACGTCACTTCTCCTAGATGGATCAGAGAACTCTTTAAAAGCAGCACTAGAAGAGATAGATCAATTTGGGAAAATTTCAGGATTGAAAATTAACTTCTCCATAACACAAGTCATATGGATAGGAAAAATGAAATATAGTGAAACGGAAATGTGCCATCAATGGAATCTACAATGGGGTAAAGAGCGATTTTTATTGTTAGGAATCGATTTTGACATAAACTTAGCGAATATATGCAAACAAAATTTTGAAAAGAGACTTATTTCTGTTCAGGCTCTGATCAAACAATGGAGTAGAAGAAACCGAACACCCATCGGGAGAATAACAGTGTTGAAATCCTTGATCATCCCTCAGCTTAACCACTTGTTTCTAGCTCTACCAAACCCATCAGAAAACTTTATTAAAAAAATGAATACTATATTTTTTGAGTTTATTTGGAAAAGTCCTATTGGTAAAGTTAAAAGAGGTGTGGTAATACGTGATTATGAAGAAGGGGGATTGAAGATGATTAACATTAGAGCCTTCATAGATGCTCTAAAATCAACATGGATTAGAAGAATTTTGAGCCAATATTCCAAGTGGAAATCTGTTCTTTACTGGACTGTTCCAGAGGATTCGATAATTAATTTTGGAGAAGCATTTTTGATGCAAAATATCAACCAATTAAAAAATGCGTTCTGGAAAGATGTTTTTCTTTCATGGATCAATATTTCAAATAGCAGAAAAGCTAATAATTGGGAGGAGTTTTTAGCCAGCCCCTTGTGGTACAATACTAACATTAAAATCGACAATAAGCCGTTCTATTATAATACGTGGTATCAGAAAGGTGTACGAGTAGTTAATGATTTATTTGACACAACAGGGAGGCTCCTATCGTATAGGAACTTTAAAGAAAAATTCAACATAAACGTACATTTTTTACAATTCTATAGTGTTATGTCAGCTGTTAAAAAAATTGCGGATAAAGTTGGCGGAGTTAAGTCATTTATATTGGAAACCCCATTAATTCCTTATCATATCCAAATTTTTTGTCATAGTATTAAAGGTTCTAAAGATATGTATAAAACTCTTATAAAGACAGAAGTAGTTCCAAGTGGTCAACATAGATGGAATTCTGTACTAGATAATATTAGCACAGACCAATGGAGGAAAATTTATAAGTTAAACTTCACAATGACACAAAACACTAAGTTTCAGTGGTTCCAATATAGAATAAACCATTTTATTTTGGCCACAAACTCCTTCTTGTACAAGATAAAAATATTAGAATCACCTCTATGTACATTTTGTAAAATTCACGAGGAAACTATATTACATATTTTCTGGGAATGCGAGAAGGTGCGCGAGTTGTATACAGAAATAAGAAAAGCCTTTCACGATATTGCAGAGACCACATTCGCCTTTAATAGAAATATGATACTTTTTGGAATATATTATTTATCTAACAACCAACAAGCTAAAAACATTATTTTATTAGCATTGAAGCATTACATATATGCTACAAGGTGTTCCAACGGAAAACTAGCAGTCCACGCCTTTATATATAAGCTAAAGAACGTCTATGTGACGCAGAAATATATTGCAGTTAAAACCGAAAAAATAGAGGAATTTTCCAAACAGTGGGCTTTTTGGCATAAACACTTCGAAGATATATAATCACAAATATTGAGATTCTAGTTGACTATAACTGCATCTGTATTGTATCTGTATTGTCCTTTTTTTCTCGATTGTTTTTTTTTTTTCTTTCTTTTTTCTTCTTCTTTTTCTGTTTCTTTTGTCTTTTTTTTAAATTTCTGTTATATGTGGTATTTCGTGGGCATTATGTATATGAAATGGAGCAATAAAAAAAAAATTCAACATAAACGTACATTTTTTACAATTCTATAGTGTTATGTCAGCTGTTAAAAAAATTGCGGATAAAGTTGGCGGAGTTGTCATTTATATTGGAAACCCCATTAATTCCTTATCATATCCAAATTTTTTGTCATAGTATTAAAGGTTCTAAAGATATGTATAAAACTCTTATAAAGACAGAAGTAGTTCCAAGTGGTCAACATAGATGGAATTCTGTACTAGATAATATTAGCACAGACCAATGGAGGAAAATTTATAAGTTAAACTTCACAATGACACAAAACACTAAGTTTCAGTGGTTCCAATATAGAATAAACCATTTTATTTTGGCCACAAACTCCTTCTTGTACAAGATAAAAATATTAGAATCACCTCTATGTACATTTTGTAAAATTCACGAGGAAACTATATTACATATTTTCTGGGAATGCAAGAAGGTGCGCGAGTTGTATACAGAAATAAGAAAAGCCTTTCACGATATTGCAGAGACCACATTCGCCTTTAATAGAAATATGATACTTTTTGGAATATATTATTCATCTAACAACCAACAAGCTAAAAACATTATTTTATTAGCATTGAAGCATTACATATATGCTACAAGGTGTTCCAACGGAAAACTAGCAGTCCACGCCTTTATATATAAGCTAAAGAACGTCTATGTGACGCAGAAATATATTGCAGTTAAAACCGAAAAAATAGAGGAATTTTCCAAACAGTGGGCTTTTTGGCATAAACACTTCGAAGATATATAATCACAAATATTGAGATTCTAGTTGACTATAACTGCATCTGTATTGTATCTGTATTGTCCTTTTTTTCTCGATTGTTCTTTTTTTTTTCTTTTCTTTTTTTTCTTCTTTTTTTTCTGTTTCTTTTGTCTTTTTTTTAAATTTCTGTTATATGTGGTATTTCGTGGGCATTATGTATATGAAATGGAGCAATAAAAAAAATAAAATAAAAAAAAAAAAAAACAAAAAAAAAAAAACCCCCATTATAATCAAATTTTATAGAAATCAATCAAGCCGTTCCGACAAAATCGTGAAAGACAAAAAATCAAAGCAGAGAAAATTTTGAGGCCTAATGAGATGGACAAATTTTGACCCGAAAATCTTTACGGTTTCAAATAAATTCACGTTCAAAGTTGCGGCTGTCAGAAAATTTTAATTTTTGATTTAAAAGACCATTTGATTTGCCACAGAAGTGATTATCATGTCAACCATACTATATTTATGCTTGGCAACCCTGAAGAAGAAGAATATACAAATTTTCACCGATCAAATTGGGCAATTTGCATTTCACGAAAATTGTCTTTCTTTTTTTGGGATGTAAAAAACTTGCCTTTATAGTTAAGCCAGCAACACCAAAACCTTTTCAGCACTTTGTCTATCCTTCAAGACCATTATAATCAAATTTCCAAGACATAATAGAAAGGTTTACCTATTCTCGGACTACAGCGCCACCTAGTGGTGAACAGTGGCTATCAAAACAAAACCAGACAAATTTCCCAGGCCAAAGGAGATAGCACACAAAGTCAGAGATATTCACATTTAAAGAGACTGCGGCGGATCCGGCGGAGCAGTTTCTCATGAAAACATTCTCTAATAATCGCCTTTAATATATGGCTTCACGATTTCGTAAAATTCGTTTTTTCGAGCATAATCATCTCATGAACATTTTCCAGATAACTAATGGATTCGGGTACAACAGAAATATATTTATCGGTTATTTTTATTCTGTCCAAATTCTCCCCTTTTTCCCCGAATAATTTCAGCTAAACACGCTGAACATTTCTGGAAAAAAATATGCTTGTTCAATTTTAGTTTTTGCTCAATTAATGATCAAGACTGAATTCAGCAGGTTAGGGAAAACCTCTCTAAAATGGAGGTAAAAAAGGTCGTTTTTGCTTGATAACTTTTGACTTATTCATCATAACACTACAAAATCTTCAGGCGACTTACTTTAAATATTGTTACATGTTGGAACAGTGGTTTTCCTATGAAAGTGTGCATAGTCTAATTGTTAACAGAGAACAAAACATGTTGTCTATTCTTATGCAAATTAGATAGACGACAATTTGTTTTTTCAATACCATCCGATGCGGATAAATATATCCATGGTCGCCTATGGCGGATGTTTCTATCTTCGATATATCGTTGAATTTATTGGACAAAAACGACCTTTTTTACCTCCATTTTTAGAGAGAGGTTTTCCCTAACCTGTTTAGTGAGGTTATACAAGTTTAGAAAGCCAATGCCTAATAATTCACAAGATATACGGTGCTTACAAAACACTGATGAAAACTACAGAACATGACCCAGTGACCTGAAGGATGAATTGCAGGAACTCTCAAGTAGGCTACTGCTCCATTTCCACATGGGGCCTGTATGACTGAAGTTTACTGCTCCATTCCCACATGGGTCCTGTGTGACTGGAGTTTACTGCTCCATTCACACACGAGGCCTGTGTGACTGAAGTTAACTGCTCCATTCCCACATGGGGCCTGTATGACTGAAGTTTACTGCTCCATTCCCACATGGGTCCTGTGTGACTGGAGTTTACTGCTCCATTCGCACATGGGGCCTGTATGACTGAAGTTTACTGCTCCATTTCCACATGGGGCCTGTATGACTGAAGTTTACTGCTCCATTTCCACATGGGTCCTGTATGACTGGAGTTTACTGCTCCATTCCCACAGGAGTCCTGTGTGACTGAAGTTTACTGCTCCATTCCCACATGGGGCCTGTGTGACTGGAGTCAATTTTGGCCAAAGGATAAAAACACAATAAAAGCATGAACTATAGTTTTAAACACTTTTTAATACTTTGTTTCAGGTTCTGCGACCGCTTATAACATCTCATAAAATACTAAAAACATACAATAACTTATTGTACTCTTAAACTGAAGACTTGCACATATGGACAACATACTCCTCTCCTCTCTGGAGTGTAAAATGAGGTTCTCAGAAGAATCAAATGGTTACTAAAATAAGTAGGAAAACGTTGCGTGTACCGGGAGTGAGGGATTTCATCTAGGTTCATGCGCCTGTTTCTGATTATGTGCAAACCCAACACAAAGTTTTTATGTGTGCATGATTAAATTCTTTGAGAGGCCACTGATAAAATGTGCACTCAGTGCGGCTAAAACAAGTGGACTTTTGACTCGTGTCCCACACGAGAGTCTGCCATGTGTGCAGATTCTAGTATCCCAAGTTTGGTCATGATCAGTAGTGCAGGCTATTAGGGTCACAGATAATGCAGAGGGACAGGAAGATTCCAATACATGTATCCTTGGTGTTACAAAAGACAGCTTTAGCATACAGTGACACCTACATTTCAACCATATTAGCACATTGTAACAGATTAACTGTTACAGCAAAACTACTAACCAACTCCTTTATCCTACTGACCATTGTAAGGGGCCATTGAAGTATTCCGTACGCAAAAAATGGGATTTTTTTTTACTCCCTCCCATATGCAGAATTTAACCCAGCGTAAATACGGAAAAATCCCATTTTTAGACCCCTCCCCCCCCCAGCCCCCCCCCCTCGCTGCACATGTAATACTTGAATGCCCCCTAAAGCCAATCTCCTGCAGCTACTAGCCGATTCCAAAATTTCTTTAATGGTAACCTTAATTTATATGTAGGACTGCTACCTTTTCAGAAAAGCCACATCATCATCATTCACGAGTACATACCGCGAGAAAAACTAACTGAATTTAATGAATTTATATTTTTGTTCTCTAGATGGCGGGTTTACTATATGTTTGTCAACATCATGTGCGATAATTTATTGAAGTATTCTCTGAACCGTGCTCCAGTATATGAACATAAATGCAAGACGCGTGCAAAGACAATTTGATTGCATACAAACAGAACACACATGATTGGAGGACTTAAGTTAGCTGTGCACCTCACATACATCATAGCACGGGACATGAGACAGAAAAAATACTTGTACCAAAACAATCAATTTGAGTGTTCAATGTTGTAAACGGCATATATGTTTAATACATACCGAGCAAAGGGTTCATTCATCAGAATTTGGTAAGTACTTTTCAAGGTTTCCCTTTCAATTTCCCTGGCAAGTCTATTGGCAGCTTAATTTACACTTAAGAAACGATTGAGCGTGTGAATGATTCTGACATCGTTTTCAACAATCTTTTTATCATATCGCGATGTTTGGATCTTATTTTCTTTTAACTCTAGCGGGGAACCCCATAGGTAACGTCCTATCCCTCACTTTTAAGCAAGGAAGGTTGTTCTGTGGTATCCAAAATTACCAATTTACAACACAGTTTGGAGAATTCTTGGTATCTTTTAACCACTGTAAACAATACAGTTTAGATATGTTTGACCACAGATTTTTGTGGACTCGCCAGATCAAAATTTCAACAAAACTTGTTAGAACCACTATCAGGAATGATTTTGAGCATGTAAATCAGATGATCATCAGTTGAAATAATGGTTTAGTCATCATACTTCAGGTCACCATTGGTAAATCTGATAATGGTCGCCTGTTCAAAATCAAATAAGACACTCATATTTAGGAGTGTAAAAGTCCAGTAATTATATCTTTGATATTCCTCTCCAATTTTTCAAACAGCATGGAATGATGTTTTTAAACTGGGTTGATTCTCGCACTGTCTATGTGGCCCATTTGTCAATGTCTTTATCAGCAACTCCGCCCAAAGGTTTTTGTTTTACCCTGCTAGGCCGAGATCATCCTTAGACTTCACCTCCTTCAGAAAATTGTCCGTGAAACACGTACACACCAGCATGACCAGCATGACCAGCATGTCAGACCAGCATGACCAGCATGTCAGACCAGCATGTCAGACCAGCATGTCAGACCAGCATGACCAGCATGTCAGACCAGCATGTCAGACCACATGTCAGACCAGCATGTCAGACCAGCATGTCAGACCAGCCAGCATGTCAGACCAGCATGACCAGCATGTCAGACCAGCATGTCAGACCACATGTCAGACCAGCATGTCAGACCAGCATGTCAGACGAGCATGTCAGACCAGCATGACCAGCATGTCAGACCAGCATGTCAGACCAGCATGACCAGCATGTCAGACCAGCATGTCAGACCAGCATGACCAGCATGTCAGACCAGCATGTCAGACCAGCATGACCAGCATGTCAGACCAGCATGTCAGACCACATGTCAGACCAGCATGTCAGACCAGCATGTCAGACCAGCGCCAAAATATGGTGATATCATGATACCCATGGATATCCTTCGCTCAATGTCCTGTGTATCGTGATAATTAAGCCTTGAATATGGAAGAACAAACCGACACTAACCGATATCAAATTCTCAATCACCTTTGCTGTGTATTAAACTAATCATTGATTTAGATGTCTAATTAATTCCTTCTAATATTCAAATTCCATTAGCTTAACTCGTACTTGATCAAGTTTTCATATCACCAAACAGAAAGTGGAAAACACAAAGATCAATAGAAATTGTCAAATAATCCGACTTCGTACAGAAGTGAAAGTGAAAGTTAGTCAAGTGTTTATAGATATCTGGTCAATCGTAAGAAAATACATAATAACTATACAGAAATAATTATCATAATTAAAAAAAAAACAAAAAAACTGGGATCATCCAAAAAGATGAAATCCCGAGTGTTTGAGTACTGTCGTCATACAGTCGCTGTGGGTTGTGGGCACAGACAGAGCTCCACCAGTTGGAGTTAGCTCCATACACCAGGGTCATCTGTCACGCCCACCAGTCGACCTCATCGGACAGGGAAATATGAAATTTGGAATTCATCGTCGCATATAAGAGCACAGTACCTTAACACATCAGAATACAATTAAATATCCTTCATTGTGAAGTACATAACTTACTCATGCCACTTCAATAAAAATATATATACATATGTATACGGCTACTATACCATGTCAACACATACCAGGCAAAAGTTAATTCCCTTCTGTAGCACACCTGAAATTTTACCGTGAATTATCTCCCCCTGATGAAGTTTTGTCGCACACTACATGCATGAATACAAGATCGTATGTTCACAATTACATTTTCGCATATTTCTAACAAGATTACAGTTGTATTTCAGTATTCTACATGCATGTCGCTCTGTGAATAACAAATCAATTTCCTGTAACTGATTTGAAGTCTTTCAGTATGTCACTTTATATTAACTAAAGAGAAAGTTGGTAATGTACATGTATATATTAAAGAGCAAAATATTGCACAAATCACATGTATCAGATGACTTGTCAAGTAATTGTAGATTTCTGTTTCAGAACTAACACTTGTGGTACATGTATGCTGGAAATAAAGCTCTTTCCTTGAATAGCAAATATAGAGTTGTAGGTAGTTGTCATGTTGTCAGTACTGACAGCATACAACAAAATCCATAGCAATCAAGGATAGCAGATAGTTAGCAGTGGTATAAGTAAACTGCTGATGCCAAGATGTAATTTTGACTATATGATACATGCAGGTCTGATATGGTTATGCATTAACCGTATTGTGATTAATCGACATGGATGATAAAACTGTTATCACGGAATGTCACGACCAGACCACGCAACAGACCCCCCAGTGGGGAATCTGAGCACTGTTCACTGTCACACCATAGGGTGAAGATCATAGGCCAGTTGAAGTATTTCAGGTGATGTTACTTCTGTCTCTGTTAATATTTAGTGGTCCTCTCCGGAGGCATTCAATCTGCCACAATGTACGGTCACCATGGTTCAATGGAGCCAGCCACACCAAAACACAGATCTTCTTGGAATATCATCACTGCTGCATGCAACAGTCACAAGTGTCCTTTCACCGTTACTTTCTACAGTTCAATAAAAGTCAATTTGTTATAATGCTAATATCAGACTTCTTCCGCCAAGCCTCCCCAGTGGACACGGTACCGCCGTTTCTGCCAAACTATGGTGGAATTCGAGTGCGCCTTCATGGATATATACAACGACAACACTTCCCGAAGAAGCCAGGCCACTAAAAACTCAAATTTGGAAAACTTCAGAGGACCATTCTGTGGAAGAGAAATATTTTATCACAATTAAATGACATAGAAAGTATTAAAGTATTTGAACAATCATCAAATTATGACATGAAATGTGTGCAGGAGTTGTGTTTATACAAGTAGCAATGTTCGACTGGATACCCCATCACTAACATATGCAAACACATAATCAATGCAACTATTGCCATCTATAAACTCAGAAAAATAGAGATATAATTCTAAGAAAACATCTTTTCCTCTTCAGAAAGTTTCTACAGTCAAAAGAGATGCCAATGTATCAGATTATTATTTATCACTAACAGAATGGAAAATGGGCCAAGAATATAGAATTGAGGCTGTATAAGCCCTTCGGGAGACTAATGATACACAGGGTTGACTTTTATAGATGAACAGGACAGAGAATAAGGGAGACTACTCACCTCCACCATCCTAATGAGCATATAGTCTGTAAGAAACCAACAGAGAACGTGTAACAAGAAGAAGGCGAGAGCACTAAAGCCAAACAGGTACTGAGCCGCCCAGGACGCCATTACCCCATTTAACATACACTCAGCTATTGGTTCCAATATGATAATTATTGGGATCATCGAGGAACGAAGACGAGCCCACCTGTGCCGAGGAAAGAAAAAATAAACATTGTAGTAATATCAACAGTAGGCTACACATGGTACACGAGTATTAGTGTTCACATGATTATTGATAATGTAATGTTGGATTTACGACAAGGCCTCAAAATAGTGACGTTCCTTTGCACACTGCACTATCATCAAGGATAACATTGAAGCAGTTTGCAAACTAGAGCATAGTCTGAGGGATGCACACATTTGATCAAAATGATCAGTAAGGCTGCTTACAAGATACCCCCCGTAAGGCATACTCAGCATGTTTCAACAGAAAGTTGACTGATCTTCCAAAGGAAAGGTGATCGAAAATAGGTCACGGAATCTCGAGCGAGGTCTCCTGGCATGGTAGCTAGATGTACATACAAAAACTGAGAAGAATCCAATAAGCGGTTGTCAAGTTATGCTCTGGACACGAAATGTTATGGACCGACAGAGAAAATTTTGCCCCTAGGTGGCGCCACTTGCAGACGCATATGCGCCATCCTGAGCGAGGTCTCATGGTATGGTAGCTACATACAAAATTTGAGAAGAATCTAATCAGCGGTTATGCTTCAGAAACGAAATATTACGGACCAACTGAGAAAATTCTGCCCATAGGTTGCGCCACCTGTAGACGCACACGCGCCAAACGCAATATGATAATTACATACAAAATTTGAGAAGAATCCAATTAGCTGTTGTAAAGTTATGCTCCGGAAACTAAATGTTACGTCCTGACGTCCGGACAAGCTGAAACCAGTATACCGCCCCTACACTACGTGTACGGGGGATATTAATAAATGTCATTTTATTTACAATAAATTGGAAATCCCAAAGTCTTTTTCAGTCTCCAGTAGGCATTAGGCAGATGTAGCAATCTGTAACTTCGGTAATTGGATGCACAGTAAGCGCCACAATTCACAAATTATATATCCTTGTTTCTAAAAACTAAGTATATCAACGTGCCTCCTGGTCAAAAACACTTGACAAAATCATGTTATAATTCATAATGTGATGTTGCAAACACTACACAACATAATACTTACTATTGGCCCAGTATCATCAATTACTACCCAGGAATGTGTGATCGGATAAGCAAATTACCAGAAAGGACAGTAAATGTCAAAATAATTAACAGCAAATATTGCCTGAAGATGTACAATTAGACTGGGAATGCCACAAGTAGATGCAATGATACACATTCAGTATGGCCTGGAGGGGGCCCATATGGAAAGAGAAGGGATGGATTGCAGTGGCGTAACTTGACCTATTTAACACTTGTTCTAACTTTCAAAAAATCAAGGAGACTTGATTCGAATGACATGACGATCAATCATGCTGTATACTGTTTTGGGAATGGCACATGAAGCAATAAATCATGATGAATTCCAAGTGCAATTTAGACAAGGGCCAAGATTTTAAAAGGTTAAACGATGCGAACTGGGAATAGCATGCGTACTGAATGTAATCTCACAGCTGTGGTGACAATTATTTATTAAACATATAAATTGATTGTAGCAAGAATAAGGCAAGTAAAATCCTTATATCATGTCCAACAATTCATTCCCACAGCATTCTCTGTATCATACACGAGTTCACTTCCAGCCATGTAGAAAGAAAACAGATAAACCAAAATGCTTTTAGAGGAATTGGAACAAATAACACAGCATATATTGACTATGGCATATTGTACATGTACATGACAAATTAGCACCTATATGAAGCAGTTTTAATGGAGATCGATGATGAGAACAGACCTGGCAGAGCCATGTTGTCACCATTAATTATCTCCCTTAATTATTTATAATCCCCTATCATTTCATATTAGGGCAGAGATAGGAGTCCATATCAAATCTACTTCCTATGCCTTCACAAACTCAGCAGGCCATTCCTTCCTGAACGAGTAATTAAATCAAAGTGTACAGAGACTGATCAGTAGAATTAATATCTGGAGTGGTAATGAGTGGTGAGTGTATTCCAGTGTCCCATATTTACCGTATCAGTCTCTCATGGAAGCCTTGTATAGAGTAAGTACCGCTGTTTTGAAGTGCCGGCTGCCCACATATACAGGTTTGGTACCCTCTGGAAAATTGAAATTAGACATGTAAATGCAAATATCATTAGATTGTACAATCATATACATAAGCAAAAGCAGGGGTGCTTCCGTATTTTAAATGTCAGTGAGGTTAAAAACATAGCAACTCGCCCATAGATTACATTGACGTGTTCCTGGCTTGCAGTCACTTAAGAACACTGTTAATTTGTTATAAAGGCGATAACCATCATCATAAATCATAGCTAAGGAAACACCTTCCTCAAGCCATATATTTATATGTACATAATCATTACTTTACTACAGCACATTATTTCTTGGTTCCTCCCTCCAAAGATAAACATCAGTTTGTAAACAAAGTGGGAGGTTTCATTATTGACATCAGAACAAATGTGGGAGGATTCATTATTTCACATGAAATTTAGACTACATATACAAATAGAGTCTGAGACGCATAAATCTGTTACAGCCGACTAGAGCTTCTTTGGAAATCTCTTATGCAGGATAAATTCTCAGAACTGTCATCTTTTGTGTCTGGTGAGATAGCCTGGAGATGAGCTGCA
Organism: Hanleya hanleyi; assembly: GCA_036873755.1. NCBI lineage: Eukaryota > Metazoa > Mollusca > Polyplacophora > Lepidopleurida > Hanleyidae > Hanleya > Hanleya hanleyi. Next base: position 76,253 of record JAVTVY010022463.1, on the reverse strand, counting down.
GACGGATCAATAGGGATGGACTCAGTGAGCCGTGTGCCTTCATGACAAGCCACTGGTCTGTCTGGCGAGGGAGGGTAAGCGGTGGGGCAGTAAGCCATGTTTACTTACTTTTCCCTGAATGCCTCGGCGAAGAAGTAATCCTCGGCTAAGTATTTACCGAATGCTGCCAAGCCTCCCACCTCGTCGAGAATGTCCTTACGCATCAGGCAAGACATGCCCGTTGTACAGTTGATACCGACAGCATGGGCACTCAGGCAACTCCTTGCCTGCTGCGTCCCAAAATATACCTGCAAATTATTGCAAAAGAATCCAAACATATTACAATATCGGAAATTCTTATTATATTATATGTAATGGATTAAATATTACTGATTATTGATTTTAATCAGGTTCATGACAGCGCAATATAGAAGCAAGCATTAAGGGCTGTACATGTACGATGTGTAATCAACATGCTTAATATAAGGTTGCCAGAGCCTCAGTAAACAAGGTGAAGAACTGTTGTCTAGGGTACATGTAAATTTAACCTTGACTGCCGTTATTATTCGATACCACACCTGTACAAATACTGACTGGCAGCTATAGCATCTATAAGGACAATAGGCAATACTGACATGTACAAATATTGATTCAAATTGATGCATACAGTGTACACTCAAATTCAGCTCAATATTTTCATGCTGTGTTTGAACATTGGTGGTTTTCAACGTTGAATTAACACCCCCTCTGCTAATACGAATACCCTGAAATCTAGTTTGGGAAGGGACCCATCATTTTATAAATTTTCCTCATTTGGGACGTTTGGGAACAAATGGGGTCAAATTAGTTGAGTATAGATTCTAATGAATCTAATTTATTCATGCTTCTGCAAAATATATGGGATGCATTTTCTGCCTCTGTCGTATGCAAATACACACTTCCTGTGTCGACAAGAATCGATAACATTAAATGTGCATGCGCGCCGCGTATTTCGATCCACTGCATTCAGAGGGTATTACACGGACAGTTTAGGAGGTTACAAACTTTGACATTTGGAGAATGATATTAGAGCTGAAGTGATTATCACACTGAGAGATGTACCATACTGTCAGACCTATCCCGTTACCATACTGTCAGACGTACCCCGTTGCCATACTGTCAGACCTATCCCGTTGCCATACTGTCAGACCTATCCCGTTGCCATACTGTCAGACCTATCCAGTTGCCATACTGTCAGACCTATCCTGTTGCCATACTGTCAGACCTATCCTGTTGCCATACTGTCAGACCTATCCTGCTACCATACTGTCAGACCTATCCTGCTACCATACTGTCAGACCTATCCTGCTACCATACTGTCAGACCTATCCTGTTACCATACTGTCAGACCTATCCTGTTACCATACTGCCAGACCTATCCTGTTACCATACTGCCAGACCTATCCTCCTGCTATCATACTGTCAGACCTATCCTGCTACCATACTGTCAGACCTATCCTGTTACCATACTGTCAGACCTATCCTGCTACCATACTGTCAGACCTATCCTGCTACCATACTGTCAGACCTATCCTGCTACCATACTGTCAGACCTATCCTGTTACCATACTGTCAGACCTATCCTGTTACCATACTGTCAGACCTATCCTGTTATCATATTGTTAGACTTATCCTGTTATCATACTGTCAGACCTATCCTGCTACCACATTGTTAGACTTATCCTGTTACTATACTGTCAGACCTATCCTGTTAAAGAGACCTTCGAAACAAAATACAGATGTAAATATTAATAGACATGGCCTCCTCTCCTCTAACAAGATAATTTATCACGGACATTTGCCAGACAGTGATCCGGTGTGAAATCACTATTATCTTCTATCCCAGGCAATATCATACAGCATTTACAGAGCAAAACAAAAACACGGTTTCCATGGTGATTGCCAAACTACATCCATCTCCAAGGTGATACACAAAATACATCAGGAATTCCCCTCCTATCACCCCCTCAAAAAACAGGCAACATTTTCCCAAAATACAATATTTCTCCCCTTACCATTTATTCATTTTCTTCATAGATTTCAACAGTAAATATGTACATGTACTGAGAGAGCATTGTCATCTATACTGTTTTCCTCATAGATTTCAACAGCAAATATTTCGAGGGACAAGAAATAGAAACTGTCAGCCTGATATAGACAAGAATGGAGAGAATCTGAGGAATCTGGACTCCACGAAGCATTGATCATGTTAACATGCATACAACACTCTACAAGTGCACAAGCAATAATATATTCTCCTCCTGGCAACTGCAGCTTGTCCATATCGTCTTATCATCACTGCACAAGCTCTCAACTATAGTAATCAATCTGTTTGCAAAACAGCTGGTGAGGATAGGCTCTTGCCTGCATTCCAGGTATTTACAACACATCAACAGAACTCATCCTTTGCAGACTTGTGTACAATTATAATGATCCAAGCATAATATTAACCCATCAATTTTAATTTATGTTGGTTCTGCATTTTTTTTAATATGTGTATGGTACAATGTTTTATGAAGATCGTTCAGTCTTTTTCATCATCTTACCTTTTCATAGACTGCAGCAAAACCTTTGCGATCCATAGCATAGGGCATCTGAGTAACGAGTCCTACATTGGGTTTGAGGGCAGCAACCATATCCATGAGGGCATCCTCCTTCACTGTAATCACATCAATACAGGTATTAATGTCTACCTGCACAACATCACAGGTTAACATCAAACACACAGGACACAAGTTCATGGAAAACGTGCACAATAGAGGCACGGGATAAACAAGAAGTACAAGTTCCAGATATTCACTGGTTATCTGGGACAGGAAGTACCAGTTCAGCATATTGATTGGTTAGTTTGGACAGGAAGTACCAGTTCTGCATATTGATTGGTTAGCTCGGACAGGAAGTACCAGTTCTGGATGTTGATTGGTTGGTTGAGACAGGAAAACAATTTTTGGTTTTTTTTCACTGTCTCTATCCTCCAATATACTTTCCAAATCATCTGTCAAAAGATGGGCAAAGCTCTCAGATTTTATGTATGTTTACGAGCAGGGACATGGTCTTATACATCACATGACAAGTCATTATCGATTATGTGACGAGTCAATATCTGTAGTTCAGCATCCGCTGAATGTAAACACAACACAAGCCATGTCACTATAGCAGGGCCTGCTCAACTGAAGCTGATCATGTATGATGTTTCCACCCGTGATACATTTCAACCAGTGCAATTCCAACAATCTTATTAGGGGTATAATAACTGATACATATATAAGTACTATCATATACATTTAGGTCTTAGGATTCAAAGAAATCAGACTTGGCCATGGTAGCCTGATAAATGTAGGATTGATCGGTCACTCTGGCCATGGTAGCCTGATAAATGTAGGATTGATCGGTCACTCTGGCCATGGTAGCCTGATAAATGTAGGATTGATCGGTCACTCTGGCCATGGTAGCCTGATAAATGTAGGATTGATCGGTCACTCTGGCCATGGTAGCCTGATAAATGTAGGATTGATCTGTCGCTCTGGCCATGGTAGCCTGATAAATGTAGGATTGATCGGTCACTCTGGCCATGGTAGCCTGATAAATGTAGGATTGATCTGTCGCTCTGGCCATGGTAGCCTGATAAATGTAGGATTGATCTGTCACTCTGGCCATGGTAGCCTGATAAATGTAGGATTGATCGGTCATTCTGGCCATGGTAGCCTGATAAATGTAGGATTCTGTCGCTCTGGCCATGGTAGCCTGATAAATGTAGGATTGATCTATCACTCTGGCCATGGTAGCCTGATAAATGTAGGATTGATCTGTCGCTCTGGCCATGGTAGCCTGATAAATGTAGGATTGATCTGTCGCTCTGGCCATGGTAGCCTGATAAATGTAGGATTGATCTGTCGCTCTGTCATGAATAAGAATGGCGATATATGTAGATTTGGTTCATTGTACATGTATGTGTGCAGGGATGGAAGGAGGAGAGATGTTGGATGAAGGAACTAGTCAGTATGACACAGGGTACATCTACCACACCAATACTGTGTGAACACTAGAGCTGGGCCTATCTACGTGGAGTCAAGTGCAGGCTAGCTTGTTCTATGTGTCAGTTAGGTGCCAGTCTGAGATATAAGATGTACAATTACAGCCTGATTGATGCTCCCCAGTCACCCAGAGATTCTCCAATGACCAGCAGTGTTATTCATCCCTTGAACAGTTAGCAAATCTGATCAGATTCCAGTTCAATGTAGCAGGGTCATTAATTTCCTGTTCATTAGGGCTCAGTGGTGGCTGTTCTATACTCAGGCTACATGTGTAAGGGACACCATGTGTACTTTTAATTTTCTTTCATTATTCTAGATTACATGTACATGCAACCCATAATCTTACCCAAAAGGTGAGAGGAGTAAATTTGTGGCAACCACAAATATATCAGCATACACTGGGCAATTGATAATTCAGCCTATTAGTCTGGATGAACATGATTAAATATTGATGACCAAGTGGGAATGAAAAAGGTCTTGTATGAGGAAGAGGGGAACTAGACACATAAATGAAAGATATAGAAAGGAAACTGATAATGTGGTGTATTCAGATAGCAATATTGAAAGAAGCGAAGACAGAAATATTCATGTATATCTACATTTACGGTATGATCCTGGATGGATGTCCCACTTCCTTGATAACATGTCACTTATGTATAATGTACAACATTTGTGTGAAGAACTTCATACAGATCTACCCTAAAACCATGGTAACTATGCCAGGGATGAGGTTAATTCCCAATAAAACTGTGTTCTGAAAAGTTGAGTAGGTAGGTTTTAATATTTTTTTCTTCAACTTTTTGGTAATCTCACTTTTCATATGGGATTTCACAAAGTTCTGTCAGGAAAATACAATAGAAGTGGATGTCGGGTTTAGGCAAAGTTGCAAACAGACCATTGTTTAATATTGAAGAGCCTGATGAAGAAAGCAGACAGAGTGTGAGTGATATCCAATCTTATCTGGGCACAATCAGACAGCAAAGGGAACAGAGTATATCTCATCAAAAGGGCACAATGACTACATGCATGTACAGTAACACTCATCTGTTTAACACTACTATGACCTAACCCAGAAAATGATGGGTACAGCAAGGTCAAATATCTACTACACAAAGATATGATACACTGGCACACATGATTGAGTCATACCATTGACAAGACAGTATTACAACATCATGACAATATCATGACAAGCAATAGTTACTGAATCTTTAATCACATGTGCACGCATTTAAACATACAGCACTACTTAGTCTGCCTATCAGTGCACACAGACTGCAAATTGAGATGCGGAGGTACACCAAGCCAAAAACGCCCACTTGTCATAGACTGTGATACACGTGATGTAATAGAAGATGATAAACACTTTCTCCTGTCATGCTGCAAATACACTGACTCCTGTCATGCTGTAAATACACCGACTCCTGTCATGCTGTAAATACACTGACTCCTGTCATGCTGTAAATACACTGACTCCTGTCATGCTGTAAATACACTGACCGTAGGAAGAAATTTGTCAGAAATATAGTCATTGATGTTAACAATAGACGAGATGACTTATTTGTTCAACTTATGTCATGTGGAAATAGATTAGCCACAACCAGTCTTGCACACTTTGTGTAGGACTATTTCTCAGGTTAGGGTACCCCCGGAGTATTTCCATGCCAATGTTAAGGATAACCGCAATGGTGGGTAAATAATGAGTGTGAGGCTGTGTACATGTACATCTGTATGGTATGAATGTGTATGAGTGATTGGTGCATGTGTGGATGTTATTTAATGAGCTATATCGTCTTATATGTATGTATGCGTTCTTAACCCTATGTGGTAAATGTTTTACGTAATAAAGTATTCATGAGCATGTATAATATACATTCGATTAATTTCTCAATGAAGTATTTGGGGGTTTGGTGAAAACTGGACATCTGTCAAGACATAAATCACTTTGCAAGACAAGGAAGAGTATTAAACTATGTGACAATTGAGCATGTTTATGTATGCATGTATTGGATTCTTCTTTAAAACTACACAAACTATGAAGGTGATACTGTGCAAATAAACTTGAAGATAATGTATGAATATTCAGCCAACATGTATGGACTTGCAGATTAGTACAGGCTGATAAATACTACATTACAAAAGTTGAAGGAATGTTGACCTGTTGAAGAATGGTGTGGTCATGATAGTGACATGTACAATTGAGAGGGCCAGGGTTTGGACTGGTATAGAGAACCCAGTGTTACAATAAACATGCATAGTCTCACTCACACAATATACCCTTCACCTATTCATATGATGACATGATGTGTGTATGAACGAATTGGAATGTATAGATCAGACAGATCAATCTGTAGTTGATTGTATAGCTTTTCCAAACAACCCAGGAAAAATGGACTTCAACCATGTGAAGCATGTTAGCGTTCCAAGATCGCTAAGACTTGGAATATATGTATCATAATTTTAAACTGAATTCCTATCAATGAACGATGAACAAACAGAACAATTTATATATTTTCTGAAAGCTCTTCATTGAAGGACTAGAACTTGGAATATAATTTATATTAGGACTATAATTTATATTTACTGATAACCAAATCTGAAATATTTTAATTTAAAAGGAGCAGTTTGTGAAAATGTCTTCATATTCATTCGATAATGACCTCACTTCTTCGTAAGCATTTTCAGGTTACATTATGATTCCACTGATGAGCTTAACATAATATTCAGGAAGATGGTTTAATAACGAAGAGAGACAATAGAATCAACAGTACAATGCACTCTGATGACAGTTACATGGGGGGAATGTGTACAAGTCTATCATATATTATCATGTAGTACATGCAGGTTCTCACCCTGCCACAAGTTGAAGAAATGTCAATGGGGAAATTAAGTTCTACTCTGGTCAAGTCTATATAAATGAATATGTACAATAATATGATCCTTGTGGGAGGTTGGAAATGTGATACAGTAAGCTTTCATGTTGCCAGGGTGAGTGAGTAAGATTATCTTAGACCAGGACAAGTCTGTGAGAAGTAGAAACAGTCACAGGCAATAGTACCAGTCATACCTGTGTACAGGTGAATAGTGATCTCATTTTGGAGTATCTTACTCATGGTTAATCTATGTCAAGAGGGATGACCCCCCAGCTTTATCAGCTGTCAGTCCTGCTACCTGGAGTGAAATTTCACCACTGCCTGGACCAGCATGTAGGCTGTCAGTGACAGTACTAGTGGAACATGACAGTAGACACCTCTGGGTAGAGTAGTATTAAGTTCCTGTATCATCAAATACATATACACTTTAGGATCCACCCACTCATCAAGGACTACTATACACTTGTATACATTATGAATACATATACTGTTGGTAAGGTATGTCCGCAGTGTCAGAACTATATATAGTTTGTGATGCTCCTGTTGGTGTACCCACATCATCCCATCTCTGGACTAACATCCATGATGAGTTACATTTATAGTATTAATTCCTGCCCACCTGGCACAATCCCCAACCCCACAGGGCCTCAAATGATGAAATGCTTAGTAAACACCCATCAAGAATATCCTCATGTCATACAAAACTAATAATTGCAGTCATCTTCATGGATAAATTATAATATAATTATATTCTGATTATAATTATATTATAAACTACATGTAGCACAGACTCGACCAATTCATTTTTGTAGGACAATTAGTAAGTTTTTATCATTCCAGAGAACTATTTTAATCTACATATATACATCTTACTTGATGTCAGTAACTTAATATTACTATTTGTAGATTTTGTGCTCAGTGTTAAAATGCTGATCTGAACCTTGTGATCTGGAGATTCCACTGATGGCAGGCCTACAATTAACATCACAAATGTGATTGTCATGCTAGACTGGTCTCAGTTCCACAGCACCAACCATGTGTGAACTATGTATAATCTTGTATAAAATTCATTGAGTCGCTTTAGCTGTGAAAATCTAGAGCTGTACTATAACGAGTTTAGAACAATTATGCCAGTGACCTGGATCTTGACATATATGTATCCTTAAATCATATCAGGGTTTGTTCTCCATTTCAATCAATTGTCAACTACATTTGAGCTACATATATTTCCAAATTTCACTTTACATTCCAATTTCCAGGTATTTCTGAACTCTAAATATTTCACATTCCAGCTATTTAGAATCTATTCATACATATCAGATAATGGAGTACAGCATGCTTGTGTTGCAATTCTGAAGTCAGTGTACATGTTCGTCTCGTACATGATCCAAGAAAACTGTACACGCCAGATGAAGTGTTCCGACCTCATCATTTCTGATAACTGGACTACTTCTACATGAGCTAGGTTATTTCAAGCAATAATTGAGGACAAAAATCGATGAGAGCTTGACACAAAAGAGAATCAACAGAAATGAATGGCTTGAGAATCCATCAGCTATCAAACCCATTTAGTCCCTTTAATGCTGTGAAAGCGATTAACTATTCTGAAACTATTTGCATAGATTTACGTGACACATAGACAAGCTAGACTAGCAGTGGTACGGAAGCCCCAATGTCAGGACAGACTTGTACGTCCTTGTTACGGGGTATAAATCTATCATTCTGCTTCACTGCATGTGCCTAAATGCAATTTCCGATGTATACATGTCATACATACATAAACACGAAGCCACACATAGCAAAGCATACAAAAAAAATATGGTAGAATAGATGTATAGAAAATCAATAGGGGAAGAGACTCACTTCGCAGGCTGCTGTCAGAGACCACGATGAGATCGTATTTAGCAGCTTCATAGCCTCGCACCATGTTATTGATTTTTCCATTGGGCCCTACAACTTTGACACCTGAGCAAGGAAGGAAAGAATTAGTTGTTATTAGCCAGGTATGGACAAATCAATTACATAATATGATCACGACGGATGTATCTTAACAGTAACCGGAGCAAGATCATGAAAATGTAGACGGATTTATAATACTGATGACAGGATCACGAGGTTCCGCTCTTCATTAATTAGTGAGACATTTCATGATATACTTACTGCAGAGAAATATATACTGAAGAGTAAAGGAAGACAACCACATGTACAGTTTCTGTAGATGATGTCATCTTATACATGGGGCTGCTTATTCATGTTTTATGCTCTCAAAATTAATACAGCAAAAATGTATCCAGAAGTGGTCTAAATATTGGGGAACAAACACTGGATGAAAGCAGTGAGTCAACAGCAAGCTTGTGAAATGCAGAGTTTTTCATATTTTTCTTTTTATATTATTCATGGGCTAGTTAATGATGGAAGAATCTGCCTATCGACTTTGCTTTTATTTGAATTATTAAAATACTCTATGTTAGTTTCTCATGCCTGTTCAATTTCAGAAATGGCATCCACATCGCTGATCTGCCCTTGGTTTGATCCTAGTTTGAGGTGTCACACCAGACCGCCTGGTCGCACATTAATACTTGCAAAGTATCTCCGAGCCCTGGTCTGATGTGACGTCATTATCAAGGAGAGATAAGCGATGAATTCAGCTGGGCTTGGGGTACCAACTTTTTAACAGCTTAAAGCAGGCAAAATACTTCAAATTAAATCAAGCAAAGAAGATAGACTGATATTTCTGTCATCATTCAACCTATTAAAAAATATTGAAAGAATGTAAAAAACCTTTGCATTTTCACCTTTAAATTTTAGATTGTTCGGGAAAGAGGTCATCATCTTTGCATACAATACATGTAGCTAAACCACAAAAACAAAACCAAATAGTACACACAAGTCATTGACTTGATCATGTTCATGTCCATGTAGCACCTAATTACTAGACTGGCATAATGGTTCAATCAACATTTCACAGAGATACCCTTCACAATCTATTCACTATACCATCATGCAATGTTTTTAGTTTAAATACACCATTAATCTATATTAATTACATTGTAAAACAATGACCTACAACGAAGAATGCAATTAGAAATATCTTCAAAGAAATGAGGCTCACCTATAAAAAGTTTGGCATCTATGTTGGGATATTTGGCTAGAAGACTCTGGACGACTAGAAGAGCAGGATCACTGTCATCTTGTACACAGAACAACAGTTCATACTGAAACAATGAAAACATACAAGATCATGGAATGTCAACAGTTGGAATGTCACCCTGTATAGGTGATATTAACCTAGTTTTCTCATCTATACTCAGGTAAAATAGACAATGAACAATAGACAATGGTGTCAGTCAAGATTTTAGAAAAAGAAAATTATACATGTGTGAATGATGTATGTATATGTATGCATGTGTAAATGATGTATGTATGCATGCGTCAATGATGTCTTTATGCATGGGTAAATGATGCATGTATGAATTTGTAAATGATGTCTGTATGCATGCATAAATGATGTCGGTGTGCATGTGTAAATGATGTCTGTGTGCATGTGTAAATGATGTATGCATGTGTAAATGATGTATGTATGCATGTGTAAATGATGTCTGTATGCATGCATAAATGATGTCGGTGTGCATGTGTAAATGATGTATGTGTGCATGTGTAAATGATGTATGCATGTGTAAATGATGTATGTATGCAGGTGTAAATGATGTCTGTATGCATGCATAAATGATGTCGGTGTGCATGTGTAAATGATGTCTGTGTGCATGTGTAAATGATGTATGCATGTGTAAATGATGTATGTATGCAGGTGTAAATGATGTCTGTATGCATGCATAAATGATGTCGGTGTGCATGTGTAAATGATGTCTGTGTGCATGTGTAAATGATGTATGCATGTGTAAATGATGTATGTATGCAGGTGTAAATGATGTATGTATGCAGGTGTAAATGATTTATGTCTGCATGTGTAAATGATGTCTGTATGCATGTGTAAATGATGTATGTATGAATTTGTAAATGTCTGTATGCATGTGTAAATGATGTATGAATTTGTAAATGATGTATGTATGCATGTGTAAATGATGTACGTATGCATGTGTAAATGATGTCTGTGTGCATGTATAAATGATGTGTAAGGGCGGCACATTTGTTCCTCATTTCAAACACTTGCAGGGTCAACTATCTCAGAAATATTTCATAGCTGTGTACATGCTCCCACAAACAACTCACTAGACTGGGTGGGAGCCCCGAGGGAGGCAGTTGCGAGAATGCTTTTGTTGACCACCTTGGTATCAATTCGGACACAAATAGGGAATTCTATCCGGGACACAAATAGGGAATTCTATCTGGGACACTCAGATTTCTGCAGGTATGTCACAGGTCTGTGCTGTAATATTTTCTCAGGAAACTTGTTGCAGGTTACCAAGATTAGAAAAAGAGTAACCTATGGTAACCTGTAACAAGTGCTTTAGTGTTAAGTAAACACAAAATATTATGGCAACTACTTTTGGGTCTTCTAAAACTGACATTGGGAAACCTCCTGGGGAACTAGGTTTATCATTCATCATTAAAGCACTATGGTGACAACATTTTGGCACACAACAGCCTACAGGGCAACCAAGATGTAGAATTATGTAGTGATTGGTCCAGATGTCAAAGTCAGTTAAAATACAAACACATATGCATGTTACATAACATAATTAGACCTTTTAAAAGTATGTAACGAACATGTTTTAATGCCCAGATAAGTTATGATTATATACTCATTACATATTTCACAAATAATTTCAAAGTTTAAACTCATGATGATCTTATACATGTACATATCTTTAAGTTTGATTGATGGTGACTTTACTAAACCACATGTATCTACAATATCTCTGCTAAAGCCTCCATATATTTTGGTACATTATGTACAATGTACCTCAAAACAAGTACCGTAATATAGTGTTTGTCCAAGACTAGTATTGTTTTTTAAGCTGAGTGAAACAAAAAGATTCTGAAATGTCGCATGCCAAAATGTCGTACCCTCCATTTTGTGCCGAATGTCGCTGAATCCTGGAGAATCATTCTGGCATTTGAAAGCTGAACAATTTATAAATGACAGAAAAAGCTTGGCCCTCTTTGCCGGTTATCTTTTTGGCCCTAGATTTGTAAGATGATTTGCTGGTAATTAGGGGACATTCATTGGCAGTGAAGATGGTTGACAAAACCTGCTAGTATATCAGCAGTTTGGGACATTTGAGACTGGAGGCAAGATCCAGAATCAAGGAAGTGTTTTGAACTGCCATTGTCAAGTCTCAACTTTCAATTTTTGCCTAGCAAACATATTTCATTAACGTAAGGCATTCAATTGGCCATTAAACTTCCTGTTTGATCCATCATTCACAGACTACTGCACATGATTGGTTTAACACATTTTTACTTTCATACTTCACATGTTTTGGGGGGTTTTTTATCTCGGCCATACATTTATAAGAATCCCACATTTCTATCAAATATTTCTGCCAAACATCACGCACATGGTAAATTTGATACCTAATGTTGAAGTAAAGATATCATTCCAGTATATATATTTCACAATCCACAACTGTGACCTCCCATATCTTAAGAAATGTTGACATTTGGAGCTGTATCACCTTGAAATCAAATTCACAAACAGGACATTTCTCATCTTTGTCAAAAACGATCAACACATTTCGCAGTTTACTGTGTACCTGAATTTATTAAATGGCTAAATGTAGGCTAAGGCTGTAGCTTCTAGTGTAGACTTTCCTTCATGTCAGAGAAATTGTGCATCATAGCGAAGCCACCTAATTCAATGTCATACCTGTACAATGAGCATGAATACGATAATTACATGACGTACAACCATGACTAGGATAGAGTCATAGATGGACGACAATGAACACACCTAACAACAGTTGGACAATGAAGCTGAAATCTGAGTATACTGCATATATATCTATTGTCCGGATAGATCTACGTCCAGCTGACCTAGGTTACGCTTTAAGCCTTTATATGCGGAGAACGTGTGAACTGGGGTTATGCATGCATGCCTTACGACAACAGCAGTCTCTACGGTGTTTTATATCCAAGGCCAGGAAACCAGCCAAACAAGTCCGCTATTGATGCCTTGTTATATTTACTGTATCCACGGATCAATTACAGCTTTTGTTCAATAATTGCAGCTATGCTAATGCACTAATATAACTGGAGCAGCACAAGGGCTTCAATGTATCCTACATAAATATTATTGATATTGGTCTGAAATATAGGATTTATACATTTTCATGGCAATGTTTATGTACCTCTGGAATACTAGTACACTACTGAACATTAAAGGTGAACTGCAAAGCTTTTAATTTTATCTAAAATGTTGCTTATGTACATCTTGTCTTATGTGACATAACTTTTAAACATTTTTGGGGCAAATATATTTTGCAAAATTGTACTAATAACAATATTTAAGTTATCCTGTTATAAATCCGTCTTGAAAACTTGCATCGCTTGTCTCTCTTGGTTTGTAGAACGTTATGACGTTATAGTAGTCTCCTTCATTCAAGTTTTATTTAAATGTGACGTATGCTACGTCGGATGAATGAGCGATTACCACTATAACGTCATGACGTTCCAAAAACAACGGGAGGCCAGCGATGACGTTTTTAAAAGTTCTGGTTCTCGTATTCTGGTGGTGTAAGTTTTGACTTCTCAATATCCAAAATAAAACAATAACCCACAGAACTACTACCACACATATTTGTAACAACTATAGAAGTTCTTGTTTTATTACATTTTAACAGAACATTGGAAAGCTTTTCAGTTCACCTTTAAATCTCTAAATACATCACTCAAAATAACTGTCTTCCTTAGTGCATGTAATACTGAACATGTTCTTTCAAATGTCAAGGACATCAAATCTGACTGAATCTTCGTATTCTTGAGCAATTCATGTACTGTTGAGAAAATAGAAAATATCAGTGGTTATCTGTCTTCAATATCACTGAGCTGATTGGCAACATTACAGTAATTTCCCTGTGCTGCACAGTGTAACTTCGCTACATGCCATCGCTGTACATTTATATTATGCTGTGCAACCATTTGAGGGTTTATCTGGCAAACTGACCTCTGCAAAAATATTTGGGTTTTTGAAGGTCTGAGAAGATTTTGTCTGCATTAATATTCTGAACACAGGCAGTAAAATGATTGGCAGTGGTTAATTTTATCAGGGAAGGCACCATGCATACATGTGTTATCCACTACCTTTGCAGGGTATGATAACATAGCCGGTAAATAATAAATTCTGCATGTATGTATTTCTGTTCTAATCATATGAACACGTTCGTGGAAATAAATATTGAATTTGTATTGTCCTCAATGAGATTTCTCATCTAGAAGGTAGAAGAATCAGACCTTGCAGATAGCAGTGACTGTAATAGTTTAACACAATAATTCATACAGCTTATCAGGATGAATATTATAACTCTCCTCAATCTTTAATGGGGCCGGTACCCAATATTATAGACTGTCTTCAATCTTTAATGGTATCCAATATTATAAACTCTCCCCAATCTTTAATGGTACCGTACCCAATATTATAAACTATCTTCAATCTTTAATGGTACCCAGTATTTTAAACTCTGCTCAATCTTGAATGGTACCCAATTTTATAAACTCTGAATTTTAATGGTATCCAATATTATGAACTCTCCTCAATCTTTAATGGTACCAAATATTATACTCTCCTCAATCTTTAATGGTACCCAATATTATAAACTCTCCTCAATCTTTAATGGTACCCAATATCATAAACTCTCCTCAATCTTTAATGATACCCAATATTATAAACTGCATGTATCTTCAATCTTTAATGGTACCCAATATTTTAAACTCTCCTCAATCTTTAATGGTACCCAATATTATAAACTCTCCCCAATCTTGAATGGTACCCAGTATTATAAACTCTCCTCTATCTTTAATGGTACTCAATATTATTAACTGTCTCCAATAATAGTACCCTATAGCCTGTCTATTCCCCTCAAGCAGGTCAGTATTGACGGACTGCCAACAATCTTTAAATTTATACATGTGGTTAGAATTCAATGTTTCTCTATACATGAACTTAATTGGAATGTGCTTGAAACAGAATAATCATTTAATAATACTAATATACATGTATGAAACTGTGTCAGATGTAAATTTGTAATTCAAACCAATTTATTTTTTTGGTTCGTCACTGGCAAGAGTATTATTATCCTTTCATGGAGTACTTTTGAAAGAGTGAGAGTGAGCGAGTGAATAGAATTTAATGTCGCTTTCAACAATATGAGAGAGGTAGAGAATAAGATTTGACCTTGCGTTCTGCAATACCTTCTGAGGTGCTAGCCAAAACCATCATAAGTGGACTCTCCAGGCTAGTCCAGCATACAAGTGCCACATTCACACCAGAAGATGTTGAGAATATAGAGTGAGTGTGTAAATGGATGAGTGTAGTGAAGTGTGGAATGGTCCCCACAAGTAACATTACATGTTCTGACCAGTGCTTATTCCCACTCACTCCCCCAGGGATAACTTGGCATGATGATCAGATACATCAATCTGTCCACTTCTCCCTACCATGGTAACTGTGCCACATTGTCTGCCTATCTCTCCGTCTGTCTGACAAATCAATGATCTATGCTGAACGCACTACCTACATATAGTACAATGTACAGTATACAGATACATGTTGGCCTCTGAGAAAATCTGTTGGAGGATCCAACAACAGCAAGTCTTCATCAACCATGGGAGCAATGCCCATGTTACGTGAATTCAAACTTAATGTAGGCCTACATATCTGGTGTATTAATTGTTGTACATGAAACAAAAAAATGTCTATCAGTATCAAGAGTTCAAGATTGACCATTCAGTGATTGGAATGAGTCAGTGAATAGAATTTAACGTCGCTTTCAACAATATTTCAGCTATTTCAGTGATTGTATCAGTATCCCAGTATTATGTGCATGTGATATTCCATTGACTGAGATGCCCCACAAATACTGATCAGGGATCGTTTTTCGTCAAATTTAACCAGAATCCTCGTAATTTAGTCACAGGAATCCAATTTTATCGTCGTGGATTACAAGAATGCCAATAATGTGAGTGAGCTAATAAACATGTTGAATTATATCAATACTCGAGTTTTCTTTTATTTAAATTTGACAACCCGAAGAAATGTCAATAAAATGCTTGAACAATATATAGTAAACTTCTAACTTTCAGCTCCAATCATGACAAAAAGAATTCACAGGAATAAACTGAAATCGGCTTTCCTTTCTCAGAAAGTGAGTCCTTCTCCGCGCTCATCGTGACTTTCGGAATTTTTGAAGACAAACAGACAGACTTTATACGTGATCGTTAAAATTTAGAACCAGCATAGAGTCCGGAAAATGTGCATGGAAATTTCACATGAATTGTAATACTTCACCGTAAACGCAATAGAAGGCAAACGAATTCATATCCACACATGGGAAAAGATCTTGTGATTATTTCGATTGATATGAACAGTGACGGCATCAGTAATTTGCAATGAACTGCCATGTCTCCCTTTAGCGCATTACTTTTTGGCAGGCTTAATTCCGTTGCCGTATATGCAAACAGTCCGATAATTTGGTGAATAGTGCGCTTGGAGCGAGTTTTGGACTTCCTGTTTCGCTGATCGTCGAAGATAATCAAGTTGTGTCATTTTGAAGAGGATTAATATACAATTATTTTTAATTTGACTTGATGTTACGGGAATCCACTTGGATTCGTGTATGGCGAATTTACGGAAATAATAAGAGAATTCGATTCCCGGATTCCCGTCGAAAAAGAGCCCTGACTGATAAACATATCATGTACACCAATCAAGTAATGGACTGAAGCATACATTGTACATTTGTTCCAAGTACAACATGTACATGCAAATATTCAGCATGGTCGTCAAAATACATGTATTTCTGAATGTGACATTTTGATCTAATTCTCTGCTCCTCTTGGGGAAAACAGTTGATGGTAGAAATATGGTCCAAATTTTAGGATGCTGAGGAAGGAAGGACTCGTGCAGGTTATTACATACATAAGGCACTGAAATATCCCCCATTTAACACAATGTTAAGAACTGCTGAGGCAAAGATACTTTAACTATGGCATTGTCTTCAGCGTTGTGGCTAATGAAGGGGACTGTCTATGTACATTGTATAAGAGCAATATTTGTACATTCAGTAAGTCTAACAGGTATTTCATCTACACGGTTTTGTTCAGTAACTCTCCCTGTACTTCCTCTTCTATCACAGTGAACTTGTCTTCACTTCCTCTATCTGGGAGATCTCCCCTCGTGTTAGAAGATTATCCATTTATCACGTTTTTGTTGTGATTTTCCCCAACTTCAATATACATGTATTGTCCTTTTGACAGGTGATTCTGATTTTGTACGGGAGAACATTCTGATGTCGGTGGGGCAAAAAATTATCTGAGATTATTCATCTGACAAAAGTTTGTTTACGGTTGGCAGAGTTGGGACTCTAGGGCACAGATATTTCAACAAGTTTGACTTTCACACAGCAGTTTGACTATACACTTCTGAGTTCTGGCTTATGAAGCATGTGGTTTATGTTTGAGTGTCAAAAGTGCAGAGACCAATAAATTGTTTACAGAATAAACCCTTCATGGCGACTCTTCGCATAAGGTCAGTGAATCGATGGGAAAATTATTTCAACGTTTCACGTAAAAAATTTGTTCACCCGACTCCTGTCAAGCTGACAATGGAATCCCATAATGTGGGAAGATGCATGCGCACAATGTAGTCCAATCACAATGCCGGAAACAAATATTGGTACAAAACTGGATTAATTTCGGCCAGAAGGTGGTATGGATTACTGTTGATTACTGTTTTCATCCAATAAATTTTCTGGCTAAAGCCTTGCCTCTATCAATTCGATCACTTGGAATCACATTTTCAGGCCATTTAAAAACTGGGTTGTTCTAAACTGTCGGCAAAAGAAAATTTCCTTCAGTACAAATTTTTGATTTAATCGAGTTGAAAGGTTTTCTAAATGTTATCGAATGTGACAACTCTTTTAGCAAGGGAGGATAATCTAGATTTATGTAGCAATATCAGTCAGAAATGTTACTGTACATATGTTGAAAGGGTAGTACATGTATATTATGAATACTCTGACCTAGAGAGAGGATTGATGTAAGTGAACCCTGACCAAATAGTCGTGTCAATGTTAATCAGGTGTTACACTCATCCTAACTCACCACCACACAGTCACATATGGATCATGTAGGCTGTTTACTGACCAGTAGAGAACACCTGTTGTGATCAAATGTTATGGTGATCATAAATAGAGGACAAAGGACCATGTATGACAATGGGAAGCTCAAGTCAATAATATATGAATAAACGATTTCAAAGTAACTGACTGGAAAGCTTCTATTCGGTTGAGGGCATTAAATACGTTATCACAATTAGATGGTAGAATGCAGGTGAAGATGTTCCTCCATCAGCGCCATTGTCTATCCTTCACAGCATGTCTGTTTATATCCATGTGATAAACTTGACTGAATCTCTCTCTCCTTATCTCTTTACCCAGTATTCATGGAGAGATCAAGTATTCATGTTGGTCAGAGTATTCATGTTGGTATGTAGTATTCAATCATGTTGGTCAGAGTATTCATGGAGATATGTAGTATTCAATCATGTTGGTAGGCAGTATTCATGTTGCTAAATAGTATTCATGGTAGTACATAGTATTCATATTGGTACGTAGTATTCATGTTGCTAAATAGTATTCATGGTAGTACGTAGTATTCATGTTGGTACGTAGTATTCATGTTGCTAAATAGTATTCATGGTAGTACGTAGTATTCATATTGGTACGTAGTATTCATGTTGCTAAATAGTATTCATGGTAGTACGTAGTATTCATGTGGGTACGTAGTATTCATGTTGCTAAATAGTATTCATGGTAGTACGTAGTATTCATATTGGTACGTAGTATTCATGTTGCTAAATAGTATTCATGGTAGTATGTAGTATTCATATTGGTACGTAGTATTCATGTTGCTAAATAGTATTCATGATAGTACGTAGTTTTCATGTTGGTACGTAGTATTCATGTTGCTAAATAGTATTCATGATAGTACGTAGTTTTCATGTTGGTAGGTGATATTCATGTTGCTAAATAGTACATGTATTCATGGTACTATGTAGTATTCATGTTGGTATGTTTTATTCATGGAGAAATGTAGTCTTCATGTTGGGATGTGGTATTAATGAAGGGATGCATAGGGTGAAACCTGAAAACATGTCATACTTACAGCAGGATATTTTAAAGTAAAGAAAGTCTCAAGGTTATTGTAGAGATGCGGGTCAACTCCCGTCAGTGGTTTTATAATGGATACCCCCTTGAGATCCTCGGGAGACACTGTAGGTGTGTGGTACAGCCTCCATTTACTGCAAAGAGAAAGTGAAAGTTAATTAGTCACATGGCATCCAACACCAAATGTTCAAGACTAGTGGTAATTTGGCAAAGCTACTTCTGAAACATTGAAAAAAAATAGTCAGTTTTCAATTGGTGCATTTCTGTGACTTCTGCTATTCTAACTCCATTTGTATTTATTACAAGAGAATTTCAAAATTACATTTTAAAGATTCAGGATTGAACTCAGAAACGAAGACAAAATTGTGACTGGCCTGAAACAGGTTTTAATTGCAGTTTGTATGAACAGTTTCGTCTGTTGTATCTGTACATGTATTAGTATACATATTCAAACTTTTAAAAAATGAATTGCACGATCTACCATGGAACTAATGGAAATGTGTTTACACAAGAGTCCTGGATTATGATATTATTCCATGTCAGTTATAATGATCACCCCTCCAGACAAACTGCTCTATAACATTGTGTACTCAATATTTCTAGTACATACATCAATTTTCAAGGGTAATAATATCTCTTAAGTCCTATAGTCAATCACACGAGACTAAACAGTTCATCCCACCCAATCTCGTTTGAGTACACATGGGTTGCCACAACATCCCAACACATACAACTGGTCTCTAAGGCTCATACATGTCAGTGTCCTTCAATCCTAAATGGAGCTACCCACCAAGTTCACCCGGCCAGCTATTCTCCCTTTAAATCAAGAACACGTACAGCGAGATTTATTCCATTTGCACAATATCAATATTGTCCATGGAATAAGTGGATTTATACAGTTCATACAAACTTACATGCAGAATGTGTACATGTACCAGAGTATTCCCTTCATTAGGAGTTCAAAACACTGCACACATCCAATAATAGTGACAGTATGAAGTCCAAATCGGTTTGTTGTACAAGTTTTAATGTGTGTGCATATACATGTATATATCTTTTAGTGTGTTGTGTTGATTACTTCTGGATTGCTGGGTTGTTGACATGTTTTTCTTAGAATAGCTGAAATATTATTGAAGTTAACACGACATTAAATCTTAATTCTCTCTCTCCCCCCAATTTGGAAATAAAATCTTGGCAAAGTTCATCATATACTGGAGTTGAGCATTGTAATTTGTTATTGCAACACTAATGAAGATCATAGTAATGGCTGCATTGCAGTCATTTGAGAGTAGGAACCCATAGAATTCACAACATTAAACCCTAATTAGCCGAGACTTGAATGAACAGGATAAATGGAATTCTGAAGTTACTGCTGGTACTGTGCAAGGAAATAATGACTTCATACATATAGACAAATGATTGGCACCATTTTGAACTTTCATGTAACTGTCCTTTCAGGAACTCGATGTGACCTTGGAGAAGAGATAAAAATGTTACATGACCAGATCTGATGTGGTCCAAATTTCATTTCGATAAACCTTAGATACTGGAGGGTAAGACCCCATAGCCTCCCTGTCAAATAGGATAGTAGTTTATTCATGAACCTTGATCAGATGTAACCTGAGCAATGTAATTCTACATAATACATTGCACCTTTAAACTGTTATCACAATATATAACATGTTGGGGGCAGCAATGAGCATGAATTACATGCAAAGCTTCCATAGCTCTATTGATGTATCACATTTTACATCTACATAACATACAACAGAAAAATGAACAACACTGATATTAAAATTGTAATTTGGGGAGTTTTTATTGGAGACTTTGGAGGACAAGCTTAGCTGGAAGTGTGAAGGGTTAACATCACAAATCAACTGTAATATTACACCACACTGAACAGGTAGAATGGTAAGGTCCTCAGTCCAGACAGACATGTGTACAGATATCTGCATATAGAAGATGAACATAGAGTGTAACAATTTTTATGTTTGTCAGGGCTGTTTCAGCCATTCAAAGCTACATGTAAGGCATCTTTTAATGGCCGATAATGTCTGAATCGTGCCATGGATGTTTGCCATTCATTTGTCTGAGGAAACAGGGCTTCGCTTTGACGATAGTGATGAACACATTAATGCGGGAAATGATTGCGCTAGATTAGGAAGAGTTCTACTGAAGGATACTGATGACCAAATGTGAAATATCTGCCAATTACTCAGTCTGTACTGTGCTCATAAACAGCTTGTGTCACTCTCCTCGTTCACCAACTGATTCGCACCGCATATTTTGTGCCTCTTGGCCGTAAAGGGGCATTTTTATCTAGTTATCCAATCACTGTGCCGTTATAGGTCGGAGGTAACCAGATTCCTCATACTAACCACGATTGGCTAACTTCTTCACATCATCGAAATAACGTTCCACATTCTGAAGTCATGCCTTCGGAAAAATGAGATCATAACTGTCACGTAAGTTGGAGCCATGTCACTATTTTGACAGCAAGGCTCCATCTCACATTGCTCCAAGGAACTTTTTCCATCAACAGTCAATTCAAAATCAGAAACACTTGAGCAGTGTAGTTACGTAACCAATGTTGGTAACTTGATCCTCTTATATACTCATGACGATATAGTGTGGTCTTATCAGCGGGATTTTAACAAAATTAACATTGACTGTTAATTATTTGAAGGGATCAGTGAATGTACTTTTGCAATCAGTTGACAAATCCTACTAAATATAACAATGCAATGGAGGAAGTTATCCAAAAATCTACTCACTCTTAACCCAGAAATTAAAATAATCATGCCATTTATTAATATATGGTATGTGAATGTTTGACAAGGGGGACAACTTGTATTGCTTTGTTCCACAGTTGATTGTGAAGAAAGGGTTCACCAGTTTCTAACCTTTTTCCATCCATTCACATAGTATATGTCATATACATCGGGTAGTTTTAGTACCGTTAATGAGAGACTAATTTGTGCAGCTTAGTGCCGTCATTGGAAGGGAACAGTTAATGGTGATTGGCCGAAAGATATCTCATTCACTGAGAGAAAAGGTGGCGGATGCCCGGATGTTTGTTACCATGATAAACAAAGCGGACCGAGACTCATCCGTAAGAGT
Organism: Hanleya hanleyi; assembly: GCA_036873755.1. Classification (NCBI taxonomy): domain Eukaryota; kingdom Metazoa; phylum Mollusca; class Polyplacophora; order Lepidopleurida; family Hanleyidae; genus Hanleya; species Hanleya hanleyi. The sequence continues at coordinate 53,864 of JAVTVY010022463.1, read as the reverse complement.
AAATGCGGTTGGCCAGTACAGAGATCCCCCTAACGATCAAGAAAACCAAAATATGTGGTGTGAATCAGCCGTGAAACAAGGAGAGTAGGGACACAAGTGACACAAGCTGTTTATGAGCGTAAGTTTGTACATGATGCAGGTTGTTTCTCAAGACCATTATCATTACCGGCACAACAATGAACCAATCAAAAGATGATAGAGATTAGTGCAGCTTGGCCTCATGTACAAAGTTCTCATTACAATCAACTATACAGCGGCATGGAAGCCTTGTATATGTTTTATGTCTACAAATTGCTGTTTAAAACACTTTTTTTTAGACACAAAAGTAGCTTTTGATACAGCGGAACTCATTTTTCATTCTCAATACCTTTTCCTGACAGCACGATTTAAGGGTTCATTTACTCGGAATACCCAATTTGTGGTCTGCCATAGAATAGTATCATAGATTTGAATGAAGAAAAACACATATATAATGTAATGAATCAGTTCCGAAATAAATAATTTAAATAGATATTCAAACTTCCTTTTTTCAACGAATCTGCACAATTTTATTTGTACTTCCTACCCTACATGTACTGGACTGTGGAACTTCGGAATGTTCCATGTAATTCAAGGTCACCAGGCAGAGATACATGTACATTATCCATTGGCCATATCCATCAGTTTCATAGTGAAGATTATATGAGAACATAGAATACAGCAGGTCACAGGCAACTTGACATTCCCATAAACCAACCTCCTGCCAAATACAGCTTTCTTATGTACTGGTACAAGTAAACTAATACAGTACTATACTATTTTTTCTAATTATTCAGTCGGCAAAAGTTAACTTCAGGCATCTGCAGAGAATTTCTTCTAACACTCTACAAATTACACTGGCTGTCTTTTCAGTTCTTGGAATAAATAACATACCGTATTCAATTCATGCCACAGTATTTAGCCTCAGTTAAGAAAAAGATGTTTTTTTCTGCTTCCAAGTCCAAAAAATGCTGTTTTGAAAAATTAGAAGAAATAGAGTACTACGTTTCAAAACGTATTAGGACAGCTATTGCGTACAAATATTAACCTGCAGTTAATCCTCTCATACATGTTATTCTATCGCCATATTAAAATTCAATCACCCCTATTTTGGGGACAAAATTCAATCCACCTTTAAATTCCTTAAAAATCGTGAAGAAATAATGGCTTACATGTACATGTATCTGCATGACTTTTTACTATTTTGTCAACCTCCATGTTCTCATAATTTCATTTTCTGTAACTGAATTTATTAAGAGTATTTACTGTGAGTGATTTATTAAGAGTATTTATTAAGAGATTATCTGACACAATTCCAGTACAAAGTTACTGTATGATCATATGTAGGCGTCCAAGCAATTCCTCTTGAGTGACAGCTAGAATAAATACTCAGGCAATCTACTGTAGCCAAGAAAATCAACCAACTGCAAGCCTGCCAGGCAATGTTAGTTGTAATTTTCTGAATCTTCCGATGGCAACCAGTTCCATTCCCTAGCAACAAGAATACCCAGAGGGCAGGGAGTCTGGAACGTTAATCAACGGCTCCTACCCTTGCTCTTTTCCACCACCAAGTGACATGAAGCGAACAGCATGAATAGACAGAGCAAAACTATCTGATGAGAAATACAGCCATCACAGCATTTATTGGCAGGCAATAGTTCAATATCTCTACTCCCATAATGCCTGGCGAAAAATTATATATCGATTTGTTCAAACTGCAGCAACCAAATTATTTCATTACGAATGGAATTTTAGAGCAAGAGAGGGAATGAGCCACAATACTTTATAACTACGGTTCATTAAGGCAGACTGAAAGATTAAACATGGAGCATACATAATATGTAGTACATGTAAATATACATGAATAATTGGATGAAAATGATGTCCTGGTCTCTCTATCCCCCAATCAAACTCCTATCCTTCATCATGGTGGCAAACAGTGGACATCACTAAATTTAATCCCCCATTCCCATCATAGCATCCCTTTAACTGCACAATATGAGGATATAGTCATGTATATTCTAAACAGATTTATCCAACAGGGTGACAGTAGGATACAGTGCCCCTGTGAAGAGACTGGTACATGAAGGTATAAAGAGTGACATGTTTGAGACAATAGCTGTCCCGGTGACATGTATACAGTTCCTGGTTCGGACAGAGAGAAGTCCTGTACATCATGTACACAGTATTGTCAGTATGCAAGCGATGATAAACTTTATGTACAGATACAGCATCCAGCCTGCCATCATGAGGTTCATGAGGGCCATCATACAGACAGTCACTGTGTACATCAAACCAACCAACCAACATTAAGCTTACATTATACATACCATTTCTAATTCACCATAAACACTATTAATTCCTATTTGTGAGGGGTATTACAGTACATGTACATCAGGCAAAGACGTTCATGAATAACAACTTCTTTATTGTTCTCTATTTCGTTGGAGATACTTCAAACTTTTTCAAAGCTATATGCTACATTGTAATTGTGTTCTAATAATTAAATCATTAAGTGCATTTTCTCACCCCAAAACATTGCAGTGATCAAATTTATCAAAAAGTTGACTAATAATGTAAATCCAGACCCCACCCATTCAGATCCTCATAAGTTCAGGTGATCACATTTATAGGAGTAACTGATCAAATTCCAATCTAGGTAAACCAAGATAGTAAATCAGGGGAATACCATCTAGATGTAACGCTGTGAAAACTTTTACTACTACGATATTCTACGATATCCCATAATAAGCCAAACACGACAATTTCTGCCCTTTCTCCCTGATTGACATTTTGTTCATCTTCGCACGGAACAATCTTTTGGTATTCTCTGCCCCATAACAAAGCCAGACTTTTCAATGGGAGTAAACTCTTTCATCTTTAAGGTTTACAACGTACACTGTCTGGAAATGATACGGTTTCCCGATAATATTTATGTTAAGCCCAACCCAACTCACACTACGAAAACATTTTGTTGCATCAGAACAGAACAGTTTGTTCGTGTTTTTGTTCATGGTAATCTCACACTACGAACATTTTCTCTTGACCGCCAGTCGCCGCGATCAAGCAGCGAGGCCATTTTGTTGTGTCATGTGAGAGCGGCTTCGTCACATGACCAACAGCTGCCAGTTGATTGGATAACTGTTGGTAAATGTTCGGACACATGTTCGCGATCACCACACACTGAAGACAAAAACTTGTTTCGGGGCAAAACATGTTCGCAATATCAAACAAGTTTGATTTCATAAACATTTGTTCCGAACAGACTTCTGGGCACCTCACACTGCAGACAAAACATGTTCTGAACAGAATTTTTGTTCAAAAACAAAATGTTACTAGGGCGAGTTGGGCTTTAATTCCCTTGCTATCATGTGTAATGACTGTGTGTGTGATTCTGAAACTGTTCCACCAAGCTAGCCACCCGATTGGCTAACAAATGTACTTTCAAATTCGCACGGGATTTATATAGTGCTGAACTCTGATATAATATTCCCTGATATTATATCTCAGTTTACAGAGATTGATCAAATTCTAGTCAAAATCTGGGGTGATTGGATGTGATTGTAAATAAGGTGACTGAATTCTTCGATCATTAGTCATTTACCAACAATTCAATGCAAACTTCCCAAGACTGCAGGAGTTTTGTTTCTCTTGATGTTTCCTTTACATGTACAATAATCTGCATTCAAAAAAATTCCTTAGCATTTCTGTTTTAAATTGTTGATGGAGCATTTATAAGCTTCTGACAATGCTGATTTATAATTTATTTACTGTTTTTTCTCAGTATGCTTCTAATTTAAACACTAAAATATTAATTGATGCATTAAGTCATATACATGGAAGATCTTTATTATGCACATTATTTTAATCTACATGCATAGCTCATGTTTATGCATCTTGAATATTTCACTGTAAATTCCCAGGTCATGACTTCACGATATTATTTTCCATCTGACGCCACTTATTTTACCAGGTAGTATTTGATCTCTAACCAAGGTGTTATCTCATCAGTTTGAGATTACTAGTCCCTGTGATGCAGGCCTTGCGTTTCGACGGGTATCCGGGTATCCGATACTCGTGGAGATACCCGTTCATTCGCTTCACGGGAATCTGTTTGGATACCCGTAAAATAATGTCTGGGGAAAATTTTGTCTATCAAAAAAACCATATTCGGCTTTAATAAACGATAGTTTACCTAGAAATCATCGACCGCAGGCTTTACAAATGGCGGAAGTTCATATTTTTACGACGTCTAAGTGGGCGACGAATTATGGCAGCTGCGTGCATTCTCTTGTACTGGGCGATTTTCGTCGTATCATCTGTAGCTACGGGCATTTACACAAACAACCGTGCATAGGAGAATGCAATTGCGGAAACTATCGTGTTATGGTCGATGTTTACAAACGGTAAACATGGAGGACACGAGAGGGCTTGATTCCAATCTGCTTGAAAATGTCGAAAGGAAAGACAATATCTGTACAGGCTTACAACGGATGGCCAGATAATGTAAAGGATGGTTTTGTCTTCATACATAACGACGAAAACACGAAATTAACTCATTATAATCCCTGAAGTTAGTGCTGTGGTGAACTTCTCAAATGTGTGTTCATTGGAATTGTTCGTAATTTCTTGACTTATATCACTCAATTTTAAGTTCATATTGTGTGTTTGTTCAATTCATCAACATATTTAAGTTATATGCTAGGTGTCATGAAGATGGTATTACTATATATGCAGCACTTAAGTATAAACATTCGTAATGAATGAAGTCAGAAGCTGAGCTGGTGACCCGTGACATTCATAGTGAGAGACAGAGCTATTTTTTAGTCCATAATGAGAATATAATCAAGGTCCATAACCTTAAATCGAAAATTTTGAAGTGACTCCAAATTACAGCTCCAAATTAAATTAATTGAAGGAGACAATCCTTGACACAATTTCATAAATCATGCTGCATGTTATTGTGGTTGCTCAAGAGAAAGTTTATCCACTCATCCTATCACAGTAAAATTGACAGTTGATTGAACGGTCAAATATCAGCTCAGTGAATCGAATGGCAACACAGCGGTGGGGAACAACATGATGTGAGAATCAATTATCCTATTAACAACAGTAAACATGAAAAGAGTACATAAATGTTTATTCCACTTTAATCTCCACACTTCAATTTTTCGTCACTTTAGTGGATACTGGTAGATACCCGTAAACTGAAATTGCGAGTATCCGTTTGGATACCCGTGAATTTCGACGAAAAGCAAGGCCTGTGATGGCCTGATAACATATCAGAATCTGTCCTAAATCATATTTTTCTCCAATCCGGCCTTTTCTCCAATCCATGTATTTCAAGCGATAACGATATTCAGGTCATGAATCATGCAGCAGTCACACCAGGTCCATCACTACAGGGGCTATCATCTGGACCCTGATTTAATCACTAGCAAGCCTCCATGTTCAGTTCTCTGCTAATACACAGATATAGCATCAAATAAGATCCTGTCTGAATATGTCAGACCATCCACACACTACATGTATCTCTTCAACCAAAGTATTTACAGGGTCCACGACGGCTATTTCAGACCCTGTAAATACTTCTACAATACTTCGGTTAGGCCGTTGTCAGTTGATAGGTTGTTTCGCATGACCCACCCGCATCAATATTTTTGAGATAAATAATGCCGCATGTATTTTAATTATCAGAAATTATTGGCCGTTAAAAAATAAGTAAGCAAATCCGCGAAAACGCATGAGCTGACTGTGCCGTCGCAGTCGTTGGAAGCGACTCAAAAGCCGGCATTTTGGTTCACATTCTTTGGGAAACCCTAATTTCAAAACGAGGCACAGTCCCGGCATGCATCTAGCGGGGATTCCCTCGTGTTGAGCACCGTAGCAGTAAAAGTTTTAACTCCGACAGTTTTGACGGTTGCGTACCAACGCCATGATGGTTTTAGTTAATGGATCAGTAGTTTCCTCATCAACCAGACAGTACATCGTGCCAAATTTAAAGGAGTACTTAACTTATTTTATATATGTTCCTATTACAAAGGTTGGACTCTTAAAGAAATATAACCAACTATTTTACTTTCGTTGGGGGCGATACCCTATTAGTTTTATTACAATTTGTGAAGTCATGTTTCCGCTTTGAGGTCGACGTGGGCGCCGCCATATTTTTGTGGGATGACGTGACTGATGACGTCAGCATTCAGGACGTCACGGCTAACGCTTGATCCAGGGACGTTCCAACTACGGCATTTGAATTACTCCGGGTTCGAGTTTTAATTCGAGGAAAAAACTGGCGAGGCAAATCTCACAGGGGGAATTCCTAAAAGGAAATTGGTTTGGGTTATCTTCGCCAACTGAACAATTTCTTCCCAAAGTTTCTCAGCTGAGACCTGCCCGATTCAATTCGGACAAAATTTGAAACTGAGCGGTAAACTAAAAGAGCGTCCTCTGAAATTGTCAAGTGATTTCAGTTGAACGACGATGCTTCTAAGTTCATAAACATTTTTATGGTTACACTTGAACTTTTAAAATCAACTAGAACGTCAGTGAATTTACTGGGTTCCTTCTCCTGCGAATTATCGGCATGACCAGCACGATCAACCTTAAATCTCCATGACGTTGTGACGTTTTTAGATGAGTATAAACGGACTTCCGCTCATCTAAAAACGTCACGCAATGGTGCAATGGCGGCGCCCAGTGCACGCCGTTGCGAGCAACAAATAGTCAATATTTCCTTTATTTCGCATTCTATCAACATAAGTTTTATATAATAAGGCTTGGAATACGATTGCTGATAAATATAGTCACACTCAAAAATAAGGTAAGTACTCCTTTAACCACCCATTTCTCTGATGAAACGCTTTTGAGCGAAGTGGTCAAACGCTTCACGTCTTCACTCCCGACAACAACAACGATGACACAAGCTGCCGACCTGCACGTCAATGAAATACATTACTCGTACAGCTAATGGACGACGGACATACAAAATCCGTTGCCCTGGACAAAGAATCCCTATCTTGAGCCAGTGTAGAAAAAATAAAAGAAGATTTAATTAAGAGGCGACTCCTGACGTTGAAAATTCGGGTAATAAATTCTGCAGATATGTTTAACAGTAGTCACAAGTAAGAGTTGTTTCGCTTGATTTCTGTTCACACAATGTGTGTGCATTTTAGTTTTTACTATATACCATAATTATTTACAGAATGTTACAATTAAATTAAAGCAAACTTAAAATGTCTCTTTACAGAATAATTATATTTTTCCTGCCCGCATGGAATAAATGAAGAAGTTAAAATAAATATGATAATTACAAGTATCTCTACACATTGTCATATGTTGGGTTGATCTATGGAAGATATTTTGATTGAGTGGAATGAGTCGACGGTGGAAAATTTACCTTAATAATTAATAATTATAGCATCTAGCATGTATGTTTTAGCAGGAGAAGGTCATGCTAAACAACCTATTAACTGACAGCGGCCTTAAGATCAAGAGATTTACATGTAATGTGGCTGATCAGCATTTGACAGTTATTTTCATGCCAGAAGGTGGAATGGCCTTGAGATATCGGGTATCCAATGTTCCAGGTCTCTATAGGTTTAGGCTGTCCACACGTAATTCCTCGTTTCCACCGTCTCCCACCCGCATGTCATTTTACCTACAGTACTGCCTGTTTTTTTCATTATTCTTATTTTTCATTATTTACAACTTTGATGCACTTTCCAAGCACAATTTCTCACTTTGAACATGTTGAAATCAGTAAAGTGTTTAAGACAACCTCAATGTGTTCAATAACATCAAAGACATCAAATCTTATAAATGAAAATGGAAAAATTGATGAAAATAATGTGCTTTCATGGAAAATTCCATCAGGGGATGTAACCTGCCGAGTGATGTCTACCCGAATTTATTTCAAATAATGAGTAATGAATAATGAAAAGTAAGATCCCGCCCACACCACTTTCCAAAAACAGTCTAACTAAGAAAAAAGGAATCAATTGTCATTAACCTTATAGATGTGTTCTGAATCAGATTGAGAGAATATGATACAAATTTACAGAATTCCTACTTCTGGTATAATTCACTGTTAGTCATGCGTTAGATTAACACATAACTAGTGTATAGATTATGCAATATTAATGTTTATACAGGTACACCATATATATATATATTTAGCAGACCTTGTTTTGTGAACACCTGTGACACAGAATAATGATTATGTATATATGTCGCCTCGAGAGAGAAACAGATTATGTACATGCACATGACAAAACAGAGGGGAAAGCTGACCATGAATTCATAGCAATATGAGCCAGGCAGCATTATCTCATTATTGATCACTACACAGAGGTTGGTGAGTGAGATAATCAAGACAAATACCTGACAATGAGATATGGACCTAGTGCATGATTCGCTCTCCTCGATATTGTGGTTGTTATGTATAGAATAGCAGTGTGTGGATAGAGCAAATCAACTGGATGAAATGGTTAGAGTGAGTGCATTAGTGCATCAAATTACCATAACATAATACCATCCATATAAGACGGGAGGGCGAATCTGATAGTATTAAGTCCAGTTGGGATCATCTGTTTTCTTTCCCAAGGAATGGGAATGCTCTATACTGGTGTCTGCAATCAGCGTCCCTCCTGTATCTTACAACGTTAGCATTCCATAGTTCTGCCAAACAAGGCATGATCGGATAGCAGTAAATACTGATTGAGAGAGGGCAGCTGGTGCTGTACATGCCCAACAAGGAGTCAGCTTGTAAACCAGCTCCATGTCTCATGCTCCACTGCCCCACCCTACCTACCAATTACTTAATGAGGTACCATCGTTTATCTAAACTATCTGAGGCATGTACACTTTACCGCAATTGGAATATCTGGTTGTAAATTGCAAGTTGACCAACATGTATCACTCAGTAGGCTATGTCAGAATAAATGATTCATGAGGTTAACGCAATCTAACTTCATGTAAATTTGTTCTTTAATATTTCAGTGCTTTTTATTAAATAATGACGAATTTGTAAAAGTACAATGCCAATTCAGTCTGATCTTGCCCCCTTTTAAGCATTAACTGATTCATTGCCTCAACTATTTAATGTACATGCAGATGAATCTACATGTATTGTATTGTATTGTATTGTATTTATTTCAGAATCCCACAGGCCATGGGCCCACTTACAGGTCTGATAACATAACATTTTAAAAAATATACAGTAAAAGTCATACACAACATAAATAATAAGAAGCAGAGAAATATATTAGGAAGTCAAGATAACAAAAATAAGTATAGGTTAATAGATTAAGCACATAGTTCAGCACATTTAAAAATTATAAACTATATATGGTTATTAAATAGAAAATACATTGAAAGAAAATTAAAAAAATGGTTGCAAATTAAGAAAAGATCGCCCACTTGTTACAGGTCTGATAACATAACATTTTAAAAAATATACAGTAAAAGTCGTACATCACATAAATAATAAGAAGCAGAGAAATAGATTAGGAAGTCAAGATAACAAAAATAAGTATAGGTTAATAGATTAAGCACATAATTCAGCACATTTAAAAATTATAAACTATATATGGTTATTAAATAGAAAATACATTGAAAGAAAATAAAAATGGTTGCAAATTAAGAAAAGATGGCAGATTTCACCCTGAGCTTAAAACAAGAATGAGTAACAAAGATGTCAAGATCAAATCTTGTGACTAGCTGATTAAAACAATGCATGGATCTATTGAAGAAACTATACATTCTAATATTTATTCTGCTTCTGGAAGGCTTAAAAACATCCAATGACCGAAGTCGTTAGGATGGGAAATTAAAACATACTTGTTCAACAAGGTAGGGCGAATCAATTAAAGAATTGACACATTTGTGTAATAAAAACATATCTGAGGCCGGACGGCGAGTATAAAGTGGTTGCAGTTTAAAAACTTTGCATAAGGATTCGTATTGTGACGATGTATAATATTGCCCGGTCTTAAAACAGATAAACTTCACAAATTTCTTTTGCACATTTTCGATTTTTTTCAATCAAGTATTTTTGTTGGGGCGACCAGACAGACGAGCAATATTCTAGCTTGGATCGTACAAGAGAACAGTATAAAGAAATAAGTGATTTAACGTTTGTAAATGATACACAAGTTCGTTTGATAAAACCCAGAGTGCGGTATGATTTACCGACAATGTTATTTATGTGAAGCTTGAAATTAAGATCGGATGACAGGGTAATACCAAGATCTTTCACTTGATTTTGTCTTTCTAGCGGTATATCATACAAGATATACCGCTAGAAAGACAAAATCAAGTGAACATCATGTACATAGTTATTTCATGAACTTGGAACCCCTAAGGTTCTAACCCATTTAATCACCCCAATACTTTGCAGTGTGAAACTGAGATTCCTGTAACTGAATTATATGAGAGTTCAAGTTTACCCTAATGATGATATTCTCATTAAAACTGCCTGAGTTTAAGCATACAGGGTATTGTACATTTCCTTTCATATTATGAAACATGTCAATGTATACTAATTACCCCAGGCATCAGTAACAACCATTAATTACAGCAGAAAATCAGGACAGCTCAGCTTTGATCCACTTAGCAATTTCACAACATTATACTAATTACTACTGGGCATTCACTAGAGTAATATTCAAGTTGTGAATGTACATTATGTTGCTTTCAAGAAAATCTACTCTTTACCCTACTCAACTGTACATGTACATGTATGTATTGTACATGTATGTAGACCTATGGCTTTGATAACCCTAACCCTGGACAATTTGCTTATCTCATCCACCATTAAATATGCCATAGTCAACTGACAATGGTTCAATGTGTTGGATAAATTCACAATGCATGTATAAAACTTACTCTCCACCATACATGCTGTTCACCATTTTCAACAACCCAACAGACTGCAACACCCCACCCCAAACCATCTCCCACTAACTTGTTTAATCTGTACCACTTAAACCCTGTTAGTTCAAAAAATTTTCACCTATATAAATTGTAAGTACAGAACAAGAAGGAAGCCTAAATGTTAGTCGGGAATGAGGAAGTAAATCTTACATTACATACATGTATGTAGTTGTTAACACCACACTGAATTCTAAATCTGAACATGCTGCTGTGGTTATCAATGTTCACAGCGTGATGGCCCATAACATAAGTTACATATCAACATGTTCAACCAGTGTTCGAATTTAAGAAAATTTTGAACCAGTCTGATAAGCCAAATGTGTAACCAGTCCGCAAATATTTTCACTAGTCCGTTAATATTAAATAAAAGATGATCTGGGAACATTTGTCATCATCAATATCTTGTTCGCTGTGTTTGTTGCTACTAAATAAGGAATTAATAATTGTGCATAGTCTTGAATTTCTTGAGCAGTGTGAAGATAATCACATGCGATAAACCCGGTCGGCTAGACCACTTTGACGGCGAATTTGACTGTGTCGTCCGAACCACTGCCTCAACAAACGCCATTTCAACCCCAAAAATCAGTAGATTTCTTTCGAAGTCTTTTTTTTTTGCAGATTTAGACTTTTGAGAAGATATTCTATGAATTCCGTGAGATTTCTACACTCTTCCTTGAGACTGGGAGGTTAGTCCATATTTCTGAATACTCGCGGAAATTCCGTGAGACTTGGCAGGTCTGCTTTTATATTTGTGTGCAGCCCGAATGCGGGACAGGGCCCTCCGAAGACCAATTTCGAGCCTTGAAATAGGCAGAAATAGCATAGCAAGTCAACTTCAACTCAGCTGCCCGTTCAGCGTAGTTTAAGTTATCATTTCCCTCAAAGTGAAGTTAATATGAATCGGGTTAGTGAATGCAACATGGCGACTCGCATTGGCAATTTACGTATTGATTTCGCCGCTCATTTTTTAAGTGACAAACGCAAAAGTGAGTAAACCATCTCAAAATTAAATACAAAAAGTAAATTTGCTGCATAATGAACTAAAATACCTGGATTTTTTCGTCGTAATTCGGGGTTTTTCCGTTTCTTAATTTGGACGTTTTTAGACCTCGTTTATTTTTCGCACCGTATAACAGCATAAAACAAGGCCTGTATCTGCCCCCGAGTGGTAGAGAGTGGCAATTGTTTCCGAATCCCTTGTTTCAGGATAATGATTCAAATCAACAATGGGATATGATAGAAGTCTAGAGGAGAATTGGTGTGATTAATGAAAAGTTGTTTAGGCCTTTCTTCTTTTATTTGTAGGACTTGAATTTGACATCCCCCCCGGATATAATTCGAAATGAAAATGTATGATAAATTATCTTTAGATTCCATTTTATTAGGGAAAACCATTCCTACAAGGCTGAAGTTTTCAAATTGTTATTATCATCTCTTCCAACGGGTAAATTTTGTTCAATTCCGTGAACATTGTGCGTGTAAGGAAACGAAATAGCCATAATGGTAGCCACATATATGCAACTCAGTGTATGTAGGCACGACTGAGTTGCACATCCTTACTAGGGCAGACATCAGTATCGTCCTTTTCTTCGTGGCCAAACATGACAAAATGTACAATTGACTATGGCATTTAACGGGTTGTAAACACGTCAAATATACTTCTCTCCCCCGACACAAAGTATCTGGCTCATTCCTGCAGCGCAAGTACACGTAAATAGCACCAACTCATATCACTATCTTCCTATCACGTTCAAATGTTGAAAATGGCAGAAGTGCACGAAACGCTCCAATGCGCATGGCATGCACCGCTAATAACACTAACACTTTACGATATGTCGTAAAGAAGAAGGCGTCATCAGCTAGTGGGCGGGGCCTAATGCACATGGTCAACCTTCATCTCGGTTACCCCAGCAGCTGATGATGCTTTCTTGTTTACGACATATCGTAAAGTGTAATGTTATTTCCGTTTTAAAGCTGTGCATGCGCATTGGAGCATTTCGTGCACTTCTGCCATTTTCAACATTTGAACGTGATAGGAAGATAGTGATATGAGTTGGTGCTATTTACTTGTACTTGCACTGCAGGAATGAGCCAAATACTTTGTGTCGGGGTAGAGAAGTATATTTGACATGTTTAGAACCCGTTAAATGCCATAGTCAATTGTACATTTTGTCATGTTTGGCCACGAAGAAAAAGACCATACCGATGTCTGTCCTAGTAAGGATGTGCAACTCAGTCGTGGCTACATACACTGAGTTGCATATATGTGGCTACCATAATGGGAGATAGCCATAATAGCGAGCTGACCCGTAGAACTTTCTATCTTTCTACTTTAAATTTTTCAAGATGGAAAATTGAAGTGTTACACAGACCATAAATCCCTCATCTGAAGGCAAGGCTTGGTACGAGTATACAGACCTGTATTATGATGGCTGAATAAACCATGAAATATGTCAATTATTCATTCAAACATATTTTGAGAGAATAATTTAATATTAGCTTACCGTAGCCACCCCCCACCCCCCCCCCCCTCTCCCAAACCCCACAATACTTTCTTGTATACTAAGGACATAGTGACCAAAGAAGAAGGATCATATACAGATAAAAACAGCAACATTGTATGGCCAACTTTAGCTATTGTTCCTGACATGTTGATCTGCAGCAAGAAATAATTTTTCAAAATCGTGAAATTATGAATAATTTATTTTTTACAGCTTGTCAATTTTACGAACTATTATTCACATTTGTTAGTTGTTGTTGTTAATGTTATGTATACGAAAGACGAAAAACAGTACTCCGTGAAACATGTTCATGAGAATGGAATGTGACCCTTGCGAAATCGATTTGGCGATTGAGGCGAGCCGGGAGTCGGTGCATGTATAAAGGGGGCGAACTGACGGTGGGCCTAGGAAGGCCGAAGGACGACATCTTTGAAAAACAAACACAACAAGCGTCCAATATGGAAAACAATTCAAATGTAACTTACCCGTAAATTAAAGCGATGATATGTATACACCATACACAGAACCAAACCACCATCAATATTATAGCTAAAGATAAAGCAACTCCGCTCCCTACAGACATCGTATCCTCATCATGCCGTGATAGTGACACTGAGTCACCCGCCGACAGTTCTCGGGAAGGCAGCCTCATTCCTACACACATGCGCGATGACCTTTCTGGAAGAGTCAACTGACCTCGGGGAGCAGGCAGTATTCTGTCCGTCTTGTTTGGCCGTAACTCGATATCATTTCCAGTCAAAGATAAGATGTAACCTGTCCAATATTGGCTGCTATGTGAAAACAATAGGGAAATTAATCAGCTCCAATTTTATTTGTTTTATTGGTGATAATTTTGATTGAACAACTGAGAATCCTTAGACTACACAAAGGAACAAGTAATGACTTGTCTTTTACCCTTGTTAGTTGGCATGGTCGCTCAGTAACTATGGGAGTCTAACACGCTGGTCATGTTTGAATATGTTTTCCTCACAACAGTCTTGCCTGACGTACGTGAATTAAATCCAGCTAAACAAGTCTGTTATTGCATTTTCGTTGTGTTCAATTATAAACATTGAAGTTCGTGGAGACCGTTGATGTGAAATAATATATACTGGCCAGATCAATCAAACATACTGAGAGAGCATGCAGCAAATATATAACATCACGGAATATTATATCTGAATTCAGCGCTATATATAAATCCCGTGCGAATTTAAACTAAATTTGTCAGCCACTCAGGTGGCTATAGCTTGGTAAAACAATTTCAAAATCATGCCCACAGTAATTACACACGGTACATGGACTAATATATAAACGGGATCGGGAAACAGTAGCCAAATAAGGCATCATTTCCAGACAGTGTGCGTTGTAAAGTTCAACTTCTGGTCAGTCATTTGGATCGTTTTGCTTTCCCTTCAACATACCGATTGTTTTAATCGATGATACCTGGACTATTTTCGATCTAAAGTTGCCAATCTTACCAAAAATGCAAAAAATTGCCTATTTGGCCCTCTGTACGTGGCATATCTGTGCAAATAAATGATTCTGATTCTCAGGCTGTAAAATATAGTGGTCCTTTCTCGGAATAGTACTAGCAAAAATTATTCATATTGATCATATAATTACGCCAGTTATCAAAGAGTGACTTCGGGTCTAGTTAGATTTTATACCTTTATTTGTAGGGTTTCTCTGTGAAAATTAGTTGAGAGTGAACAAATGACTGGGATCTCAATTGAAAAAAAAAAGTTTATAGTGAAAAAGTTCTGAAGAATTCTTCTCAGCCAACCTGTTGTTATTCCTTTGTCCAAATGAAAAATATTTGATTGGATTGGAGCACATTATTCGCTTCTCAGAGACGGTCGCACGAGGTTTGAGCCCGACAGTGGCGTCGGAAGCGGAGGGGGGGGGGGGGCACCACACTTTCGATTAAGGGGGGCGGGGCGTATATCTTTGCCCCCCCCCCCCCTTACTTTTCGGCACTCCTAACTGACCATGTCCCCACATAAAAATTACAGATAGAGTGACAGGACGCGTAGTGGTGTGTTATATGCCTGTTTTGTTTGTGGTAAACCAGGGAGTCAGATGGAGTCCGGCATATTCTTCAATATCGATGAATGTTTATGCGAAATGAATGTGAAAATAGAACCATAAATCTACATACGGGAACATTGTGTTCAGATTTATTATTTCTGGGAAAACGCGTAAAACGCATCTTCGGCAACCCGAGACCCTTGCTTATAATTGCGAAAAAATCGTGAAAATAGAACAATAAATCTGCATGCAGTATGATCAGTTTTATATCCCGGGAAAACGCTCAGAACGCATCTCCGGCGATCTAGGTCCCCGGAGCTTCCGGGGCCTAGGCGGTCCCTGGACCCTCGCCTGTTGGGCTGTGATAGTGCCCCCCTCCCACTTTCAATTACGTTCCGACGCCACTGATCGCCAATCTGTAACTTTGTTCACTGACCGATTGCAATCCTACTCTAGGCCTACTACTGGTAAGCATTGTTGGTGATAAATAATTTACTTCCCCTGTATTCAGCAACGATTTCCACCTAGGTGATAATATTTCCACCCAGGTGAAAATTCCCCCAAAAATTAAATTAAAGTCGGAAAAAATGGTATGTCCGATGAGCCACCGTAGATATGTGACAAGATAAACATTTTCTTCTCTGCTGGGGGACATCTAGTGTTTGTGCTGTCTATCTGTCTGTCCTCTGTCTGTCTGTCCGTCCGTCCCCTTTCCTTGTCTGCAAGATATCTTGAGAACTACTGGACGGAATTCCACCAAACATGGATGGAAGCTTCATTGGCGTAGCCCCCTCTTTTGATTAGGTTCTGGTGTGTGTGCATGCGTTCATCCGTGCCCGGTGTCCGTCCGTCCACCCGTCTACTTCTACATGTATATACAGGCCTTGTCTGCAAGATATTTTGAGAACTACTGGACGGAATTTCACCAAAATTGGATGGAAGCTTCATTGGAATAGCCCGCTCATTTGTTCAGGTTTTGGTGTGTGTGCGTGTGTTCATCCGTGTCCGGTGTCTGTCCGTCCATCCATCTACTATATGCATATATGGGCCTTGTCTGCAAGATATCTTGAGAACTACCGATACTGAACGGAATTTCGCCAAACTTGGATGGAAGCTTCATTGGGATAGCCCCCTCATTTGATTAGGTTTTGGTGTGTGTGCGTGTATTCATCCATGTCCGGTGTCCGTCCGTCCGTTCATCTACTTGTATATACAGGCCTTGTCTGCAAGATATCTTGAGAACTACTGGACGGAGTTTCACCAAACCCGGAAAGAAGCTTCATTGGGATAGCCCCCTCATTTGACTAGGTTCTGGTGTGTGTGCGTGAGTAGTAGAGAGAAGACGGGACGGCTCAACTTTTCCAGGGAGGTAACTCTTGGTTCCCCTTTTTCCACCAGGGGGCGCCACCAGTCCCGTATGACGTCACTTCCGGTCTGGGTGAATGGTCAGTCATTTGGATCGTTTTGCTTTCCCTTCAACATACAGATTGTTTTAATCGATGATACCTGGACTATTTTCGACCTAAAGTTGCCAATCTTACCAAAAATGCAAAAAATTGCCTATTTGGCCCTCTGTACGTGGCATATCTGTGCAAATAAATGATTCTGATTCTGTAAAATATAGTGGTCCTTTCTCGGAATAGTAGCAAAAATTATTCATGGGTGAATGGCGCGTGACCTGTGAACATGATAGGATATGTACTGACCTGTCTGTGGGGTTTTTCCACAATGTTGTTCACCTCCGTGTCTTTTCGGTGAGGTCCGTGGGAACATGTACTGACCTGTCTGTGGGGTTTTTCCCACAATGTCGTTCACCTCCGTGTCTCTTCGGTCAGGTCCGTGTCTTTTCGGTGAGGTCCGTGGGAACATGATAGGAGATGTACTGACTTGTCTGTGGGGTTTTTCCACAATATCGTTCACCTCCGTGTCTCTTCGGTCAGGTCCGTGTCTCTTCGGTGAGGTCCGTATTTTTTCGGTGAGGTCCGTCAAGATGTCACGGAGGTGACCGAAAGATGTGACGGAGGTGTCCGAAGAGACACGGAGGTCACCGAAGATGTCACGGAGATCACCGAAGAGACACGGAGGTGCCCGAAGAGGTCACCGAAGAGTCACGGAGGTGACCGAAAAGACACCGAGGTGACCGAAGACTCACGGAGGTCACCGAAAAGACCCGAATGTCATCACCGAAGAGTCACGGAGGTGACCGAAGACACACGGAGGTCACCGAAAAGACCCGAATGTCACGAAAAAACGTATAAAAGTGGAAATTTTTAGGGCATTGCTGCATTCATTGGCCTGCTTGACCAACCTGCTTCACCAGCCTGCCTGACCAGCCTGACCAGCCTGAGCCTGCCTCACCAGCCTGAGCCTGCCTTACCAGTGGAACTTCACCAGCCTATCTCACCATAGCAGCTACTGACCTGACCAGCCTGAGCCAACAGTCATGGAGTCACCCCACCGAGCTAAGCTTCTGCAGCACCGTATCCATATCGTTGATGAGATGCAGCATGTGGCCGATATATGTGATCTCCTCATGGTGGAAAACATAATCACTAAACACATGGGGGTAGAGATCATGGCGGAGAAGACCTATATGGCACGAAACAGAGCCCTCATCGAACTCATACCATGCCGTGGCTCCTTAGCATTTCAAGCCTTCGTGGAGGCGCTGAAGAAGACGGGAAATGAAGGAATAGCAGATCTACTTCAAGCCCAGGATTCAGAAGATAATATCTTAGTCATGGACATGGACATCGCCGAAGGGCGTACAGCTACCAAACGTACGCACCAAGAGTCCGGTCTACCTACCAAACCCGGTCCACCTACCAAACGTCCCTGACTAACACCTTTAGAAATACCTCAGCAACTGCTTCAGCCAGTGCCCCAGCAAGTGCCTGAGCAAGCGAAGGAAGAGGTGCTACTTCCTATGTCTGTGCAGGAGATCAATGACATTATTCAGCAGGCCTACCAGGCGGCCCAGACGAACACTTGGGAGCTCTCTCCCTATTTAACTGTGAGTGTCAAAGAAGAGGAAGTGCATTTTAACGCACCGGCCTGGGACGACAAACCACCTAAGCATATCGCCTTGACGTTGGACACCTGAATAAGAGTACAGGCCATTTATTACGCCGTCGATGCGGCCATTGACCACCAGGGGAGCGACGAAGCGAAATTTTATGTGGGTGACGACATCTTCCTCACCTGTTCTATGTTCAACAACATGCTGCTGGTGCATATTCGTAAATGAAAGTTGAGGGCGGATACGCAAAAGCGTATTCCTTTACCTCAGGCGTCACCCTGCAAATACCTGCGTGGCGGAAGCTGGAGAGTCTCACAGCTGAAATTCATGAAGTCCTGTCTGACCAGGTAACTCAGTATATTTATATTCATAGAGAGGCACGAAAAAAATAAAACTATAACGTGTACGGCTACGGACTAGGGGTTAATTTAACATGACACTACCGAGTGATCACGGACTTTCACGAAGGGTGAAGGGAGACGGAAAAATAAAACCAGAACGTGTACGGGTACGGATTAGGATAGAGAGACACGAACAAATGAAAAACTGTAACGTGTACGGCTACGGACT
This sequence comes from Hanleya hanleyi, assembly GCA_036873755.1. Taxonomy (NCBI): domain Eukaryota; kingdom Metazoa; phylum Mollusca; class Polyplacophora; order Lepidopleurida; family Hanleyidae; genus Hanleya; species Hanleya hanleyi. The sequence continues at coordinate 34,793 of JAVTVY010022463.1, read as the reverse complement.
AGGAGTTAATTATACCCATAGGGGCACTTGACATTGTAGTATAAAAATTACCCAACCCCTATTTTGCGGGACGTATAGGTTAGTCCACTAGGCACTGCCAGGGTGTAGTATAAGCCCCCTGCACAGCGATATATATATACAGGCTTCCCTAGCCGGTGTTTTGTCATTCACCACCATGGGAGCGCACGGAGCAGATGGTGAGCTTGCGTTGTTCCAACTGACCGCCAACGTCACCTTGATCGTCCATGACCATCACCTGCAGCTCATCGAAGAAAAACAACCCCGAGAGGTGAAGCTATGTTTAACCCTAGCAGGGTGGACTCTATTGACACGGTTGTTACAGGGAAAAGAGCCCGAAGTCGATTTCATGCACGTGAGAGTGGGTGTCTACCTACGAAGTGGTAGAGATGATTCTTTTTTTCCTCGGTTAGAACAGCGTGGTGGTCCCCATATCACACTCCGTCCTGCATTATGGCAGGCGCTGAAAACTATTATCCCCGACGTCCACGACTTACTGCACCCCGACGCGAACTCTGTGGCTACCCGCACTCTTACACCTGGCTGCACCCTATTGTTGTATACCCCAAACGAGTGGACCTCATCGATGGCGGACGTAGGTGTTGGTGTACGTCTGAACCCAAAGCGCGCGTCTCTTTGTCACCGGAAGGCTGAACTACCTTGAAACGAGTGTTGTTGGGTGACCTCGACGGTGATAGCATTCACCTGTGTGACGACGTCTACATTTTCCGCGGCGCCTTTTTTGCTCGACTCCTCTGTCTGAACGAAGGTGGTTTTACCCTGGACCCTGATCTATGGACGGCCTTGGAAAAAGTAGTCCCCATTGTCGATGAAGTGCACACAGGCTAGAGTGGCAGTGTCTACTCATGAAGCGAACACACAACAGCGCAACCCAGAGGGGCACCCAGAGGGGGACCCGAAAGGGAAGCCAGTGGAGTACCCGCAAGGCCGGCCGGCAGGAATCCACGTGGAGTAAGACTGTGAACAAGGTGTTAACAGATTTGTATTACAACCCAACCAGTCCAGCCGCTTATAGCGCTGTGGGAGCGCTCGCTCGAGCTGCACATTCCCAAAGCATCAGTCGAACTGAAGTTCGAGCATGGTTAAAAACCCAAGACACTTATAGCTTACATCGAGCAGCCCAACGACATTTTCACCGTAACCGAGTCATCGTAGGAGGCGTAGACGCACAATGGCAGGCCGATTTGGTCGATATGAGTCGATTTGCTGCCCACAATGATGGACATCGGTACATGTTGACCTGTATCGATATTTTATCCAAGTACGCGTGGGTGCTACCCATCCGGACCAAAACAGGAGAGAATCTGGTACGAGCGTTCCAGCAGATTTTCCTCTATTTGCAAACGGATGAAGACACAGAATTTCTCAACCGCCACTTTCAAGCCTTTCTTAAGAAACAGAAGGTGTTTTTCTTCTATACGATTCAATCGAACCTTCAAAGGACGGATGTACAAGTATTTTACCCCCCAAAACACCCGACGGTACATCGATGTGCTACCTCAACGTTTTACGAGGCAGAATTACAACCGGTGGTAAAAACACGGAAAGACTACTACACGGTGGAAAAGATTTTGAAAACGGAACGTCGACGTGGCATCCTCTATCATTTCGTCAAATGGCAAGGTTGGCCCAGTTCGTTTAATTCCTGGGTCTCAGCCCGTGACATGAAACGGCTATAAATTCTACCTCACATCGCCTACAGCCTTCAGCCTAGGGTTGTACCATGGATAGCGCACATCTGCCCTTACTGCTGCGGACTCGAAAAGGACAAGTCGGTACCGTCGTGTGTCTACTAGTGCTTCTGGGTACCTTATTTGGAGGAGTCTTCTACGATTTGGCGTACCTGATATCCTGTTTCAACCTACCCTCCACTCGTCCAATACCTGCCCCCCAACGTCAAGTGCAATCACCCAACACCACCACCACCACCACACCCTCTCCCACTACGCTGCGGAACATTACCAGGGGTCCACCACGTTCTACAACCCAGCCCACTACGCGGTCTAGTCCTACTACTCTACGGAACTTCACCCGGGGTCCACCCGTGTACCTGCCTAGTCCTACCCTCAGGAGCTCCCCACCCGCATCATCTTCCACCCTCACAGCACCCAGGGCAACACCACGGCAACATAGGACTCCCACCACCACCACCACCACCACCACCACCACGCTAACACCTAGAGTGGGTATAGTACCACGTTTACCACGGCAACGGTACCCGCACGACTACGACCCCCGGTGGGATCCACGACAACGGTGGTGGGCCTCTGAACGCTTGGCGCAAATCACCAAATAAAACCTATGGATCCTCGGTGGCAGCAGCCCTTCACGTGTCTCATCGCTGGACCGACCGGGTCGGGAAAAACACGCTTCGTTCAACGGCTCATCCAACACGGGTCAGCCCTCATTTCACCACCCGTGGCTCGCATCCTGTGGTGTTATGGAGCTTGGCAGCCTGCGTACGAGGAACTGGCACGCATACCTGGACTCACCTTGGTGGAAGGATTACCCCCAGAGGATACCCCAGAAGACACGTTGGTCGTGGTAGACGATCTGATGACCGAAACGGACAGTCGGGTGACGCGTCTCTTTACGAAAGGGAGCCATCGTCGTCGGTTGAGCATCATCTACATCGTCCAGAATCTCTTCAGTAAGAACAAAGAGCACAGGAACATCAGTTTGAATGCTCAGTATGTGGTCTTGTTCAACAACCCCAGAGACGCATCACAAATTATGCACCTGGCGAAACAAATGTACCCTAAAAACACGGCCTTTGTGCGGGAAGCCTTTGAAGATGCCACCCAAGGGGCCCACGGGTATCTACTCATCGACTTGAAACAAGGAACACCCTCGGCACTTCGATTGCGCACACACATTTTTCCCGGAGAGTTCCAGACGGTGTACAAGCCCAAATAAAAGAAGAAGACACAACCCCTCTAGCATTCACTTCCTCATCATGTCTGCACGGATACGGAAGCAAGCGCCGGCGCTCCGCGTATTACGCAGCGCGCCACCGGAGGTGGGCCGGACCCTGGTGCGCGGCGCGGACGCGGAATTGGAACGGCGTTTGTGTGAAGTCGCTCATAATGTGTTAAAAGGGAATGTTCCTCTCAGTCCCCTGCAGAAAGGGAAATTGCAACGGCACAAGACGGGTCTCCGAACGCTGGTAAAGAAGACGGGCAGTTTAAAGAAAAAGAAACAGGTGTTACAGCGAGGTGGATTTCTCGGGGCACTCCTCGCACCCTTAGCCGCTTTCGTACTGGGACCGTTAGTAGGATCCATCTTGGGTGGAGCACGCTAACGTCATGGAACATACGAAAAAAATGATGCTGGTGGAACCTCGACTGTTACAGAGTTTGCAATCACTCTATCCCGTGCCTGCTACGGTGCAACAACTCCAGTCTCTCAACGAAGAGATGAATAGTATACTCCAACGTCGACTACCCGATCACGAGAAAATTCAACTCTACCATCAGACGCTGAACCGGTACAAGACGTTTATGGATCAATATAGGGGTAGTACACCACCAGCACCACTACCAGCAGCGCCAGCACCCACACCACCATCATCACCTCAGCTGGAAGATGAAGTGTTGGCCAGTGTCCCTAAGGCATTCAAGACCAAGGCTCGTTTATTGTTGGACCGGGTGAAACAGAATCCCGATATGGGTTGGAGCGATCAGGGGAAACTGCTTATTCGAAACCGAGTGGTGCCGGCGTCTCATATCACCGATTTGATCAACGATACGGTGCGCTCTCGCAAACACTCTAATCCACCGGGCTGGGAAGCCTTTGCTCGGGGGTTGAAAGACACACACACCCCTCAAGAATTGGTGGGGAATCCTAACCGTTGGGCCTTTATGCAGCGGACCCAGCAATCGCCGAGTAGACCACCACCACCACCACCAACACCACCACCCTCTTCTTGGGAACCGGAGTCACCCCCCAAAACACCACAACGACGGGCACCTTCTTTCCCCCCCTTTAAAACACCATCCCCGGTAAAGAGGCTCCAGCGCTCGAGAGCTTTGATAATAGCAAGTCACCGCGACGATCACGACGCCGAGGTCATCCGCCCAAGGCCTGGGAGCCCTATTAAAGCCAGGTGCAGAAGCAAGAAAGCTCAGTCGTCATGTTTTACCTCACGTTGCCCAGTAACAGTTCGCTCGATGTGTTTCCTGACAACACCTTGGCCAAGTACGTGACCCAATTACCGCAACCGTTGCATTTACCTGGACGGCGGGAATGTGGACTGGTGGATATTCAATACCCTTACTCGTGGTACAACGTGCGAGGCCAGGACGTGTGGTACGAGGTGACCTACGAAGGCAAAGTAAACCGACTGATTCTACCCGAAGCCCAATACGATACCCCCAAGGCGTTCATAGAGGGTCTGACCACATTGTTGAATTATCAGTCTCTACGGGTGGTGACGAATAGTTCAAGACCCGTCAAAGCCTATCCCTTCAAGAATCACGTGATCTTCGATTACAACGCACAAAACGACAAGGCCTGTATCCTGCTCAGCCCCAACGTGGGTGTGGAACTCAGTCCTAGGCTACAGCAAATGTTAGGTCTCCCTTATGACATCTACGCGGGTCCCACCACCGACACAGGCGACGTTGTGATGGATATGAAAGTGGGTATGTACGGACGTCAACTCGGACGCGGTGGACAGCCATATTGTGGGCGATGTGAACACACCTCTGTTACGGGTGGTGCCCATTAGAAAGAAGAAGTCACCCAGAGTTTCAACCACATACTCAACCTGCTCGTACGACACACCGATATCAACACGATCACGGTGGATATAAGAGATGACACGGGACGCCCGGTCGCATTCGAACGAGGGAAAGTGGTGCTGACACTTCATTTCCGACAAGCACGTTCTCCTCACTTCGTATAATGTACGTGCCTTACCAGTGCCATACGGCCAGCTATGCCGACTACTACAAGAAACAAACGGGAGGTAGCTTGCCCATCTTTAGCGGTGCACGCATGCAACGAGGTCACGGGTTGGGTAACATACTGGGCAGCATCGTCAAAACGTTCTTGCCCTTGATGACACGGGGAGTAAAAGCGGTGGGTAAACAAGCGGTACGCAGTGGACTGCGCGTGGCCGGTGATGTCTTGGGAGGAACGGCACCCGGACAAGCCTTGAAACGACGGGCCCAAGAGGCAGGCAGCGTCTTGATCGCCAAAGCCCTTAAAAGACAACCACGGGCACAGGGAAGAGTCATTCGACGACCGACACACCGACGCCGCACACCCCGGAAGAAGAAGGGTAAGAGAGACATCTTCGCATAATGGCATTCATTCACTCCGAGTCGTGTCCGTCTACCAACAGTGAATTGGATTTGTGGACTATTCCACCCACACAGACCAGTGTCGCCGAAGGACGTTGTGTAGAACATCAACCCCTGGCTAGCCTGACGGGCACGGGACCGCTGGAATTTACCATTGAAAACAAAGATACGGCCTACCTGGATTTAGCCCACACGTACTTGTACGTGAAAGCCAAAATAGTGGACAGAGACGGGGACCCCATCGGGAACGATGCGGTGGTAGGCCCGGTGAATCTTTGGCTGCACTCCTTGTTCCAACAGGTGGATATCAGTCTGAACGATAAACTCATCAGTACGTCCACCAATACGTACCCGTACCGAGCCTACATCGAGACGCTGTTGTCGTACGGAGAAGATGCCAAAAAAAAACACTTGCAAGCCTCGCTGTACTACAGGGATACGCCCGGAGTCATGGATGCCGTCACCATTCCCAATAATGGGTTCGGCCATCGCAGGCAGTTTACAGTCGGTAGCCGGTCCGTCGATATGATGGGACGACTGCACGCCGATCTGTTCCTGCAAGACCGCTACATGATGAACGGTGTATCCATCAAGATCAAGTTGATCCGTTCCCCACCCACTTTCGCCTTGATGGCCGGTGGAGATGCCCCCAATTACAAGATCATCATAGAAGATGCAGCCCTGTTTGTCCGTACGGTGGATTTGCAACAGGGCGTGTTGGTGAGTCACATGGAAGCCTTATCGAAAAAACCAGCCCTGTACCCCATCCGACGCGTACAGACCAAGGTGTTCTCTGTGCCAGCAGGTACGATGATGGCCAATCGTGAAAATTTATTTTTAGGGGATCTCCCTAAACGTCTTACCCTGGCGTGTGTGACCAACACCAGTTTCAATGGACAGTGGGATGAGAATCCGCTCCACTTTCAGCATTTCAACGTCAACTTTTTGGCACTGCACGTGGCCGGGCATCAAATTCCAGCCCGTCCGTTACAACCGGATTTTGGTAACAATCACTATGTGCGGAGCTACCTGAACCTGTTTACAGCCACAGGACAAAACAATCAGGACGAAGGAAATACCATCACTCGACGAGACTTTGGCCGTGGGTACACTTTGTTCGCCTTCGACCTCACTCCTACCTTGGAACACGATCATCAACTGGCCTTGCTCAAGAAAGGAAACTTACGGTTGGAACTGCGTTTCTCCGTCCCTCTACCCCATACCATTAACGTGATTTGCTACGCCGAGTTTGATAACGTCATCACCGTGGATCAGCAAAGAAACGTCCTGTGTGACTACGCCAGCTAGAGTCATGGATACAGAGCAGCTGATGGCCATACTCCAGCGAGATCCTAGGGTACCCTTTCGAGGTGTGTTTCCACACAATGTGTTTCCCACCACCCCAACCACCCCAGCAGCCTACATCCTGAATACGGACCCTGGTACTCGACCCGGTGAACGTTGGGTGGCTGTGTACGTGGACGCCCTGGGCCAAGGCGAATACTTTGATTCCTACGGACTTGCACCCCTGCATCCCGATTTGGTGAAGTTCATGGACGTATCTACTACAGTGTGGCGCTGGAATACTAAAAGATTACAAGGACCCTTGAGTAGTGTATGCGGACAGTACTGTGTGTTTTATCTCACTCACCGGAGTAGAGGACATTCTATGCAAACGATCATACAAATGTTTGATGATTATTCTCAAGCCGAAGACCGTGATGTACTCGTATACGACTGGACTGCCTCTCGTTTTAATGTGCATGCCCCATTTCTCTGGTTGTCTTAATTGATTCAATGTGTGTGTTCTCATTGTTTTTGTTATGACGTTGTTGTTCTGACGTTCATTGATGTTCAATAAAAAAATTCATGAAAAAACACGTCATGTTTTTGACTTTTTTTATTCAAGTGAACAAGAATGTATAGAATATGTACAAAAGAATACAGGTGGTGCGTAAAAACTGTAAGAGCGTCGGATTCGAACCCACGCCCTGCACTTAGGACTGGCGACCCTTCTAACTTTTTTTACAGTTATAGTTTTAACTCGTATCATGAAAAGTATATCAAATGTCATAGTTTCACAAGTCCAGGTAAGTGATACTGATGCCATCGGGAAGGACTTTCCGCTTGGGGTAGAAGAAGGTGAAGGCGTCTCGTTTCTGGATGTACGTCCGCATCTGGTGGTCCACGACCCGACATCCTCTGTTAGTCCCACTCGCACTGGCCTGACTTTGCAGCACGTTCAGGTACAAGGCTTTGTCGATGGCCGGATCGCGCCGGTTCACCCCTTTGCAGCTAAACTTATTTTGGTCTCCACCGTATCAGTAATACGTCTTCGAGGAGAGAGCAATCATGGCATCGCCACTCCACTCCAACTTGAAGAAACCCGGCGTCCGCTTGTCGTACTGGTAATGATCACGTCGAGGTAGCCACCGGTTCCGTTCCGCCTCATACTGTGCACGTAACTCGGGTTTGACCAGGGACTCCCAATCCGCATTAGACACGGCCATGTAAGCAGAGTCTGTATCCATCTCCATGAGTTGCCAGTCTGATGGATTAAAATGCACACCCATGAAATCATACAAAAACTGGAGCATCCTCAGTTTGGCCACCTGGTATACCATACATCCAATCTGGAGGGGCAGGTTGTAACGGATAGTCTTTTTGGCTAAAGTGATTTCATACGTGTCGTCATCGATGACCTCCACGTTCCGAAACAGGGGAGAATTGACTTTTTTGCGGGCCTGTGGGGTAGTACAGATGTTCACGTTCATGTGCTTATCTTGGTTAGTGACTGTTTTTCCATAATAGCCATTGCCCGTGAGCTTCCACGATTCACCGATGATGGCCTTACTCGGATCTTGATCACCTTGACGACGGGCAGACGTCACGATGTCGGCACATCTGTGGCACACTCAGGAGTCGCCGTACGACTGAGAGGGTACTCGCGCGCTTTAAGGAAACGGCGTAAATGTGGGAGGGCCTGGCACATGGTGTGAAATTCACACTCCCACATTTCGATGAGGTGGTATCCCCTCTCTTTGATGTAATCGCCGTTCTCCTGGACTTCTTCCCGTAATTCTTCCGCCGATTTCCCACGTCGTTGGTTGAAGCGTCCAGCGCTGAAATGACATTCATGGCCGTGCCAATAGCATCTATAAAACTGGAATACGGTCGGTGTTCTACCCACAAGGGCAAACCCATCGACGGGGAGTCGACGATCTCCTATCCGCTTCTCTGTGGCTTTGGTCTGATGGCGTATAGAAATTCCCCGTCGATAGGCTTCCCAGTCCAACCACTGGTCGGCAAGATGTTTGTACGGGGTGCGTTGCGGTGTGAAATGCTGACCTTCCGCCAACCAGCGCGTATAATGACCGCTGGGTGTGGGCTGGGCAAGGGACCACAGGTACAGGGCATTGGCATCGAATCCGATGATCTTAGCACAGGGTTTCCCACCGGGGAGAGTAGTGACGTCCTTCTCGTGGTAGCGATGAAAAATAAGACTGGGCCCGCCGACGATATTCTGCTTTAAACAATCATACATGTCCGCGTCTTTTTGTTGTATGAGTGAAAAGTATGTAGGACAATCTTGAAAAAGATGGCGAAGCGCCAGACCCGGTAAACTCAAGCACTCCTTGAATATGTCGACGTGCATCTCACGACGAAAGAGTTGAACCATTTTCTCGGCCGCTTCGAGGAAAGGAACCACATCTAAGTTATTAGACCATATCAGGAAATCTCGCAAGGTCTGCATATGTTGGTCGTTCCATACCTGCTGTAGTTCCCGGTACGTGTCTTCCGAACATTCCACTTGCTTCAAATCGTCAAAGAACGCGTCCCGGGGTGGTAACTGTGTTTCCTCCAAGCGGTCGAGCGTCGATATATACGTGTAAGGGAACCTCCCTTTGGTTTGTGCACAGTCATACGCCTTCACCCACTGATCATAGCTATAATTTGGAGCTAAGTAGTTCCGTACATCCAGGAAATGGAGTGACGTGGTAGTGAGGGCCATATGATTATTAATCTTCTTGATGACGGACTTGATGGTATTAGCCTGGGCCAAGTAAGGGTAGAGAAATTCCTTCACCATGTTAAGATCGTATCGCCCCGAGTTGAAACCGAGCACAGGTAACTGGCATAGGTATTGTAGGAAGCGGGCTTTCAATTTCTCCGCATACGGTTTAGGTAAAGGTACATCCTGCGACTGAATGGGTTCCGGCTCCGACTCGGACTCGGACTCTGACTCGTCATCGTCGCTGAACGATACACCGGGTATAGGAATCCGGTCGTCCAGTTGGTCCAGTACGTCCTCGAACTTGGACACCAACAATTCCGTACTGGCCGCACTGACTTCCTCTAAATAACCCATCATGCGGGTAATCAACTCATGGGAGTCCCCCGACGACACGAAACAGACGGGCGCGGCGTCATAGCCAGGTACGTTGGTGGAAATGCTCACACTGAGGGGAATATGGCGCTGCGTCCACTGCGTTTTCGCTGAGAACATATCCATGGGCTCCAACAGGGCCTCGAAATCGTAACACGCCCGGTAGGGAAAATAACGGTCCTCTTCCGGTATGAAAAGACCCTCATCGGCCAGCTCTTGGAAAATAGTAGGCGTATTATGGTACACACCACCAGGAAATTTGCGTTTCACACTGTTGTCACAAATCTTTTCGTGCTGATGTAGGTGCCCAGAGTGGTCAAACACCCGATGGCATTGGGCACAACTGTAGGATTGGGCGTACAGGCTCATATTGTAGATGAGGGAAAAATGACTCACCCCATTGTCGTCGAGGACATTGACTTTCATCGTAGAAGCATAACGTCCTGTTGAGCGATGAACCAATTCAGCCACAAATATGTCATCCTCGCATCGTAATCGGTATACAAAGATATTGATGCTGAACAGAGTTTCCACGACATCCAAATACTTAAAGGGGACTCCCCGGAACTGCCGCTCATCCAGGTCTTGCTCCTGTAAATACTGTCTCCAATAGCCATTGGCCACTTTGTCACAAGCCAGGGGATTACACTCGTCCACATGCACGGCCAATCACCGAAACAGACATTTCCGGTCTTTGTAGGGACCCTTTGCGCCTCCCGTTAACGCATACAGTCCTCTTCGATGAAGCAGCCAAGGTGGAAGAATGACAGGAGCACCGATAAGATGATCTCTCATTTTCGTGACGAAAAATGTGACGTTCGTCACCATTTCCACAAGCCATTTGGTATTGGGGCGTTGCAACCGGGCCCATTCCAACGGGTCCAACGTAGTCAGTTGGTCGATGAGTGGCTCCAGAGAAATTGCATCCGTCACCGTGAAGGGTTGATCAAACACATAGGTATTATTGCTGGGATAAAAATACCGCAACTGGTCCGTCTCTTTGTGCCGTAAGATGTTACCAGAAGACTATTCTGTGAAGTCATATGACGCAGTCAGTATGTCGGCACCTCTTCCCACTTCCCTTATATGTGTTGTATTCAACTTAAAAGCTGTCACCTGGTCTGTGAAAAGCGTAAGTAGAAAGATACGTGAGGTCCTGCAGTCGAAAGTTATACAAATCCAAAAGACGACGGTGACGGTGAAAACAATGGCGTATGGTGGTCCAGTGACGTCGATAAATCTCACTCACACGCTCGTCTTCGGGCAAGACTTCAGCCGGAGGCGCTCCTGGATCCCCTGGAAAATCTTCTCCACATCTCATGCTGCAGTGAGGCTCAGGCAAGTAGCTCCTGTCGTCAGAGTGGTTCAGGCTGGTCAGGTAGGCTGGTCAGGCAGGCTGGTCAGGTAGCTCCGTTCGGCAGGCCAATGATTGCAGCAACTCCCTAAAAATTTCCACTTTTATACGTTTTTTCGTGACATTCGGGTCTTTTCGGTGACCTCTGTGTGTCTTCGGTCACCTCCGTGTCTTTTCTGTCACCTCCGTGACTCTTCGGTGATGACATTCGGGTCTTTTCGGTGACCTCCGTGAGTCTTCGGTCACCTCCGCGTCTTTTCGGTCACCTCCGTGACTCTTCGGTGACCTCTTCGGGCATCTCCGTGTCTCTTCGGTGATCTCCGTGACATCTTCGGTGACCTCCGTGTCTCTTCGGACACCTCCGTGACATCTTGACGGACCTCACCGAAAAAACACGGACCTCACCGAAGAGACACGGACCTGACCGAAGAGACACGGAGGTGAACGATATTGTGGGAAAACCCCACAGACAAGTCAGTACATCTCCTATCATGTTCCCACGGACCTCACCGAAAAGACACGGACCTGGTCGAAGAGACACGGAGGTGAACGACATTGTGGGAAAAATCCCCACAGACAGGTCAGTACATGTTCCCACGGACCTCACCGAAAAGACACGGAGGTGAACGACATTGTGGAAAAAAACCCACAGACAGGTCAGTACATATCCTATCATGTTCACAGGTCACGCGCCATTCACCCAGACCGGAAGTGACGTCATACGGGACTGGTGGCGCCCCCTGGCGGAAAAAGGGGAACCAAGAGTTACCTCCCTGGAAAAGTTGAGCCGTCCCGTCTTCTCTCTACTACTTGCGTGCGTTCATCCGTGTCCGCTGTCCGTCCGTTCGTCCATCTACTTGTACATATATATACAGGCCTTGTCTGCAAGATATCTTGAGAACTACTGGACGGAATTTCATCAAACTTGGATGGAAGCTTCATTGTGTCATGGTATTGTAGTCTATTATTAGACAGGATGCTTCTAGAATATATGACGCAAGCTTGTTTACGTGGGTTAATCACTTCGATCCTTCTAGAAGATTATTATAAATTGTATCTAGGCCAGATGATGATGTAATGCATATTCGAGAGACTTCTTGATTTGGTAGAATGTACTGGAATGCCGCATAAAGTATAAATAGCGTAACACTCAGTTATTCGAGAGGGAATTCAAACTGGCTTTATGTGGGTGCGTTATACTGTGTTACCTTTGCTGCGGACTGCTGGATTGTATACTCCTGTGAATTGACGTGTGGCTGCTGTGTAATCTGCGTGATTGAACTCTCGGAAATTGGACATTTACTGGGACTCTAAACAACCGAGCAGTGTTGGAGACTATCAAAATACAGAAAACTGATTTGTGCACGTCGGCACGGACTGTGAAGAGATTTGTGCACGTCAACACGGACTGTGAAGTATACACCGGTATAGCATTGGACAGTAAGACTATATTTCACATTTATTTGTTGTATTGTCCTTACTTAATTTGTATATGATTTTAGTATTGTAAATAAATATTTGATTGTTAATCCTTGACTTTCTGTTATCGTAAATTTGACGTGCCAGTAATTGGGGGCCTGCCCCCGAGCTTTGTTTACATTATAGCTGTCAGCTGATCAGCTTTGCAACATAGTTCTAAATTGATACATTGTCTAAATTTGTGAAGTCGGGGAGTACGCTATCAACATGTCATTTGAACCAGCACAGTTTGCTTCAAAGCCTAGTCGGGAGGTATTTAACGAATTACGCAAAGAGGATTTGTTCGCGCTGTGTAAATTCCTAGAAATTAAAGCTAAACATCTTTGAGAAAGCAAGAAATTCAGAAACTCATTATTAAACATTTTGTTAGCAAACAACTTTGGGATGAAAGTGATTTTGATTTAACTGAGGAAACAGCTGATGATTTGGAAATAAAGAGATTAGAATTGCAACATCAGCTGGAATTAAAGAAATTAGAATTAGAGAGAGAGAGAAGTTAGAATTAGAGGAAAGAGAGAAAGAAAGAGCATTAGAGAGAGAAAGAGAAAGGGAAGAAAGACAGTTTCAGTTAGAGAGAGAAAAATTAGAGATAGAAAGAGACATAGAATTAGAGAGAGAAAGGTTAGAAAAAGAGGAGAAAGAGAAAGAAAGTTTCAGTTAGAAATCAAAAATATGGAATTACAGTCGCGAACAAGTCCTCCTGCAAGTGCACCTGTACAATCACAATCAGAATTTGATGCAGCTCGTCAAATACGTCTCGTCCCACCATTTCAGGAAAAAGAAGTTGATAAATATTTTCTGCATTTTGAGAAAATTGCTGAAAATTTAAATTGGCCAAAAGAAAATTGGAGTTTACTTCTTCAAAGTGTTTTGATCGAAGGGACATTTATACTCAATTGACGGTAGAGCAAGCATCAGATTATGATACAGTGAAGGATTTAATCATTAAAGGTTATGAATTAGTTCCTGAAGCTTATAGATAAAGAAAATGTACGAGTTGTCACAGCGAAACAGCTCACCAATTACCAGTATACGAGTTGTCAGAGCATTTCCATCATAGCTCTCTAGATTTGTATCTAATACCGCTTATGCCGGTGCTAGGGGCCGTGTGGTCATATCATCCATGTTGCCACGTGAACAGGTACAATAAAAGCGTACCTGAGATACAACACATATCACGAATCGCTAGATTCTTGGTATGTGCTTTAGAATAGGTTTACCAGAAGACTATTCTGTGAAGTCATATGACGCAGTCAGTATGTCGGCACCTCTTCCCACTTCCCTTATATGTGTTGTAATTAGACAGCTTACGCTGGTAGATGAATTTAAAAGGTGTATCCATGGTGATATTAGAACATTTCTTGATGAAAAGAATGCCAAAACTTTAGATCAAGCAGCACGATTTGCTGACGAATACGCTCTGACACACAAATTGTCATTTGTCAATGCTGTTAAGCCAAGTTCATTCCAGGCTAATCTCTCAGGTAACAAACCCAGTTCTTTCTCAGGGCCTAAATCTTTTAACCCCAGTTACAAAGGTCAAAGGTCAAACACAAGGTCTCAGTCACCCACTTTTAACGCTCAAAATAAGTCTCCCGTTTGCAGCTATTGTAAGAGGGACGGCCATTTAATGGCTAATTGTTTTAAATTGAAAAGAAGACAACAAGATCATGCCTTTCAAAAGCCTAGTGGTTTCCTCACTTCAAGATCTATACCCAAGCAGGTTAGTGACGTTCATAATGTATATGACGTTAAGATGGCCAAGGACACTGTTCCTATTAGTTCTATCAAGGATAATGTTGACAGTTTTTCAAATCCTGTTATGGAGATTTTTGAACCATTTATCCACAATGGTTTTGTGTCACTTTCAAGTGATTTTTCTAATGCTACTCCTGTGAAGATTTTGCGAGCCACGGGCGCGTGCCAGTCTCTTTTGTTGGCAGATACTTTGTCGTTTTCTGACTCTTCATCGGCATGCAGTAATGTCCTGATTAAAGGGGTAGATTCTGTAAATTATACACCCGTTCCGCTCCATAACGTTCATCTGTCTTCCGACTTGATTTCTGGACCTGTTACGGTGGGTATTAAAGGTAGTTTACCATTTGAGGGTGTTCAGTTACTTCTTGGTAAATGATCTTGCCGGAGATACGGTCGGGGTTAACCCGATTGTAACTGACAAGCCTTGTTTGGATCAGATCCATGATCCAGTTGAAGACGAAATTCAAGGTTTGTATCCTGCTTGTGCAGTTACTAGAGCCATGAGTAAATTGGCTGCAGAGTCTGAAAAGTCTCTTAAAGATGACGTCATCGATGACGTTTGTTTGGCCGACACCTTTGTGTGTTTAAATGATGAGGCTGATAAGCCACATTTTGATAGTAAATTGGAATATTCTAATGACAAAATTTCAAAATCACAGCTGGTTAATGAACAGCATATTGACAAGGACGTTTCCAGTTTGTTTGACAGGACAGTAGATGAGTGTGATGTAACTCAAGAGCATGAGTGTTACTTTTGTAAGAATGATGTTCTTATGCGCAAATGGCGACCGCCAGATGTGTCACCTGATGATGAGTGGGCAGTTAAGTATCAGATTGTAGTACCAAATACAAGCGTCTAGTCCGTCATTCATAATTCAGCCGTCGTCCATTAAAGAATATCCGCGTCCATAATTCAAAGACCTATTCCATATCCATATAACAGTATTAGCACCAAATTCAAAAAGACAATCATAGTATGCATAAACATAAGCTAGTTTCAACAGTTATCAATGATGCCGACAAGGCATCATGATGTTCCAAAAATATAAAATCCGTATCGCTGATCAGTATTCTTAATCCATAATAATCGTTGTAAAGTCGTTATCTAGAGAATGATGTATCTCGGTCACGGTTTGATTGTGCCTGTTCATATGAGCACCATGAGGATCTTGAAGTACATGGGTTCATACGGCCCCTAGCCCCGGGTTAAGCGGAATTAGACACAAGTTACGAAACGTAGCGCCATAGGTCTTGCACGCTACGCTCGTATTTTGCTATCAGTATGTATCGCCAAATTTGAGAAACTTTGAGTGGAGGCGCTTGATGGAATAGCCCTGTTTTATAAGTTTCTGCAACAATGTTTTGTGACGTTGATTAAAATCGTCACATTTAACACAGGATGTAGCAAATGCTACTAGGCGAGAAATGTATACGCCATATGCAGGTCCCACTGGAATATTACTGTCCAGAAAGGGATAGTTTACGATGTCGAAATTGTAATCATCTCTTTTGTCATAAAGTCGACGAGAGAGAATGCCCGCTTCATTTTTGTAGAGATATAGATCTAAATATGATGTGCCTGTAGGGCTGTCTGTAGTTTCCTTCAAACCCAGTGAAGGTGGATATATATCCTTCACTGTGTCATTTATATAGCGATTATCCACAGCGAGACGATCGTCTATATAGCGTTTGGTGATTGAGAAGGAACGGGCTTTGAATGGATCGGTTTTTGAAAGCGCCTGCATATAGTCATATTCATAAGAGAACAGATACAGGTCAGCCAACAGGGGTGCACAATTATTACCCATTGAAATACCTATATGCTGCTGATACATTGTGTTGCCAAATTTCACATAAATATTTTTAATGAGAAATTCAAGCAACTATATAAACAAAGAAACATCCCATGAATGATATCTCTTGTATGTAGTAGAGCTAAAGAATGCTTTATGGCTTCCGACATTAATATATCTACGATCAGTTTTCTTGAACACAGATACTATTAATGAACTTAGACGGTCTATGAGGTCCTGATGAGGGATTGTAGTATAGAGAGTCGAGAAATCCCATGTGGATACATGTCTGTACAGTATGTGGCCTTTAGCATCAAGTTCTTCTGTAAGACATTTTGAGTTCTTCAATATCCACATACACTCAACGCCAGAGTTTTTAGAAATAGTGGCGCAATACCTTTCCCAAAATGCTTTTACCTCCTGAAGGGCCCTCGTCAATAGGGTTGAAAGAAGCTTGGTGGTGCAGCTTCTAAAACCAGCTATGAATCTAGCTTTGTATGGTGATTTATGCAATTTGGGAGTCCAGTATACTTTTGGTATTATATATGTCGTTATGCTTGGTTGGAAGACAAATACCTCTTTCCCTGAGAAACGTTTTGTGATTGTTGAATAAATCTTCCAGAGTAAGTGAAGTTTGGGAGTAAGTAGACGTATTTGAAGATGATATGTCTACACTCAATTCTTTAACCAGCACCTGGTAATAGTAATATTTACATATGAATATTATATTATTTGGATCTTTGTCTGCTGGGACTATGACGAATTTACTGTGGAGATTTGCTAGAACTTCTTGCGAATTGAGGTTTCTCAGTACTTGTTTTGCTTGGAGAAGAGTACTTCTGTCAATATGGCGGATTGTTTCAACGACCTTGCTCTTGGTGAGGTCCAGCCAATCAGCGAGTACTGTAGGTTCAACTTTTTGTCGCTTCGACCAATCAATAACGTACTGTTCCAATGCAGACAGGACTATCTTCTGGTCGACCTTCAGATTTATTCTTTTCGGCTCTCTATAGTTAGGTCCTTTCATCAGGAGTAATTTCAGGTCCTTATCACTCACCACATCAAGGTTACCAGTCACAACATGTTTGCATGGTGTATAGAAGAAAAAAAGTTCGATGATTCACAATCACAACTATAGCCTCCTGACGTGTATAAGTTCCAGTCAAACTCCTTGGCAGCATTGGAGTAATTGAATATTTTGGTGGCTATAGATTTAGTATACTTATATGAAATGCAAGGAGGTTCTGTGAACTTGAAATAGTTACGTACAGCGTTGCGTACCTCTGGATCATTCAGGATTCGAGGTAAATTAATAATGTCCAGTCCTTTATCTATGTAGTTGAGTTTCAAGAAAAGCCGATCTTGAGATGTTTCGATTATGTTCACTGGACGATACAGCCGAAAATACGCTATATCTTAACATACTTTACTGATATTTGGTGGTATTATAATTCCTGAAGACGCAGATTGTTGTATATCTCTGACTATTTTATCTAAAGCTCTCAGAGGTAACGCATACAAAACTGTACGTAAGCTATGTATACTATTGGGTGTGTTAGTTAAACCCACTAAGTAATTTAAATTTACAAGCGTCTAGTCCGTCATTCATAATTCAGCCGTCGTCCATTAGAGAATATCCGCGTCCATAATCCAAAGACCTATTCCATATTCCATATAACAGTATTAGCACCAAATTCAAAAAGACAATCATAGTATACATAAACATAGGCTCGTTTCCTGCAAGAGAGAAGCGGTCAACAGTTTTCAATGATGCCGGCAAGACATCATGATGTTCCAAAAATATCAAATCCGTATCGCTGATCAGTATTCTTAATCCATAATATTCGTTGTGAAGTCGTCATCTAAAGAATGATGTATCTCAGTCACGCTTTAATTGTGACTGTTCATATGAGTACCATGAGGATCTTGAAGTACATGGGTTCATACGGCCCCTAGCCCCGGGTTAAGCGGAATTAGACACAAGTTACGAAACGTAGCGCCATAGATCTTGCACGCTACGTTCGTATTTTGCTATCAGCATGCGATATGTATCGCCAAATTTGAGAAACTTTGAGTGGAGGCGCTTGGTGGAATAGCCCTGTTTTATAAGTTTCTGCAACAATGTTTTGTGACGTTGATTTAAATCGTCACATTTAACACAGGATCTAGCAAATGCTACTAAGCGAGATACCTATACGCCATATGCAGGTCCCACTGGAATATTACTGTCCAGAAAGGGATAGTTTACAATGTCGAAATTGTAATCATCTCTTTTGTCATAAAGTCGACGAGAGAGAATGCTCGCTTAAAGTAATATGATCGTGAATCATCGAACTATTAAACTTCGCCAACCATGGCTGCGATGTCTCCGTTGATGGGGTTTAAATAGCTGGGTAATGTTGGATATATTTGAACGGCGGTTTGTAGCATTGCCGAACCCACTGACATTATCATTTAAACCAAACGGAAACACCGACCCTAGCTCTAGCATCCAGAATAATTTCCGCTCTCGGAATTCATATCGTTCAGATATCCTCAGACTAGCCCATGAAACAACTCTTTCGGGCCATTTAGGTGTTAATAATGTCATAGTATTACAGTATAAAGTAAAGTTTCTAGAATGATAGACCTGAGGTAAACATGTTTACGTTCTGTTGTATTCATGGAATTTTCTCGTAATCGTGACCGATTTATCGTGAGTGAATTGTGTGAGTTGTCCGACTAGTGTTTTCTAGAAGATTCTATGACTGCAGATGGCTGTTCTGCGTACAGCCCGTAGGCTGTTCTGCGTACAGCCCGTATGACCCTGAGGGGTTTGTGCATAGCGCCATCTATACATGCATCGGGAGGCCCGTATGACCTGTGCGGAGCGCCATCTGTACATATAGATCTTCATTGTATTCAATATTAAACATTCTTGAAGTTTCTGGAATGAGAAAGCAATTGTTTATCTGGGTTAATTATGTCGAACTTTCTCGTAGTTGTTGTAATCGTATCTGGGTTAAATCTTACGTCATTGTTGTACCGATGAAAGTTTCTTGATCTGATAGAATAATCGCGAATTCCCCGTAGGATATAAATACCGTCTCGTTCGCTCACTCGGGAGAGAATTTAAGAACTGGCTTTGATTGATTTACTTTGCCCGTAATTACTGACTGGAGGTTTCAAACAGACTTACGTGGGTGCATCATCATTATTATTATTGACTAACATTTGCCTGAGATAACTGACTGCTGGATTATATATTCCTGTTGGCTGTGTTCGACCGCTGTGTATTATCTACGTGATTGAACTGACGAAAACTGGACTACAGCTGAGCGTTATTGACTGTGGAAATACAGGAACGCGATTTCACCACGGACTGTATATGTATAGAGATTAGCACGTTGATACGGACTCTGAGAGATATACCGGTATAACATTGAACAGTAAGATTTTATTTGACCTTTATTTGCTGTATTGACCTAACTTAATTTGTATATGATTTTAGTATTGTAAATAAATAGTTGATTATTGATTCTCGACTTCACAAATCTTTCTGTTGCGTTTTTCTATTATCGTTTAGACGTAACAATAAAACATATTACAAGATTCTAAATCATTTCTATTGGCCAAATTTAAAGAAAGATGTTACGGAATTTTGTAGGTCATGCCACACATGTCAAATGGTAGGAAAACCAAACCATACCAAAACCCCTCTACAACCAATCCCTACATTTGAGGAAGCATTTAGTAGGGTGATTATAGATTGTGTTGGTCCATTACCAAAAACAGAGTCAGGCAATCAATACATGTTAACAATCATGTGTGCTTCAACCAGATTCCCTGAGGCCATTCCTTTACGGAATATTAAGGCAAAGACTATTGTTAAGGCCTTAGTTAAGTTTTTCACACTTGTCGGCCTATCCCAGTCTGTTCAGTCTGATCAGGGGTCTGATTTCATATCAGGAATCTTTCAACAAGTCATGCATGAATTGGGAATAAAGCAGTACAAATCATCTGCATACCACCCAGAAAGCCAAGGCGCATTAGAAAGATTTCACCAGACATTAAAGAACATGATTAGGAGTTATTGTTTTGACACTGAGAAAGACTGGAATGAAGGCATACATTTGTTATTGTTTGCTGTTAGAGAGTCTGTTCAAGAGTCTTTAGGCTCCAGTCCATTTGAATTAGTCTTTGGTCATACAGTTAGAGGACCACTTAAACTGCCGAAGGAAGAGTTCCTAGACAGTGATCTTGAATCATGTAGTCTCTTACAATATGTGTCGGACTTTCGCACCAGGTTGACCAAAGCACGTGATTTGGCCATGTCAAATTTAAGGTCAGCACAAAAATGTATGAAAATAACCTATGATAAACATGCCCTTAAACGAAGTTTCAAACCTGGTGAGAAGGTACTGGCTTTTCTGCATATTCCTGGTAATCCACTTCAGGCTAGATATTATGGTCCTTATGTCATTGAAAAGATATTAAGTGACCTTAATTATGTAATTCAGACTCCTGACAGGCGTAAACACAAACAGTTATGTCATGTAAATATGTTAAAATTATACATAGACAGAGATAGCACTAACAGTACTGTACACCCTGTAAGTGTAGTTAGTTCTGACCCTGATAATAATGAAACTTGTGAACAGCCCATGACAGCGGTGAAATTACAGAAATCTGACATTCTGCTTAATTTGGATTCCAAGTTGTGTCATCTTGAACCAGCGCGTCAGGAAGAACTTCGAACTCTGCTCAGTCAACATGAACATTTGTTTCCCGACATTCCTACTAGGACTGATACAATTTCACATGACGTCAATGTTGGAGATTCTAATCCAGTGAAGCGCACCCATATCGTTTGAATCCCATTAAACAAAATTACCTGCAAAAGAGATTCAGTATTTAGTGGACAATGACTTCATTGAATCAAGTAATAGTAACTGGAGTTCACCTTGTATCCTCGTTCCAAAGCCAGATGACAGTTACAGGATGTGTGGATGTTACAGGACCAAAACAGACACATTCCCTATTCCACGCATTAACGATTGCATTGATAAAGTGGGAAGTGCCAAGTTTGTGTAAAAGTTTGATCTTCTGAAATGATTTTGGCAAGTTCCACTGACAGATCGTGTGAAGGAGATATCAGCATTCGTCACTTCGGAGGGTCTGTTCCAGTAAAAAGTCATGTCATTTGGAATGAAAAATTCTCCAATCACGTTCCAGCCTCTCATCAACCGTGTTACTTCTGGTTTTAAAGGATGTGAGACTTACATTGATGACGTCATTGTCTACAGCGATACACGGGAAGATCATCTACAGAGAATCCGCGCACTGTTCAATCGACTAAGTGACGCCAAGCTGACAGTCAACCTTGGAAAAGTGAATTTGGACATGCACGTATGACATTCTTGGGTCATGTTGTAGGTCAGGGTCAAATAAAACTTGTAGATGCTAAGGTTAGTGCTATCTCGCTATTTCCAAGACCAACATGTAAGAGACAACTGATGCATTTCTTGGGTATGGCTGGTTATTACAGAAAATTTTGTCAGAATTTTTCAGATATACTGAACCATTAACTCAACTCTTAAGAAAGAGGGTAACTTTTGCTTGGACCGATGAATGTGAATCAGCTTTTGAAAACCTGAAATTACAAGCGTCTGGTCCGTCATTCATAATTCAGCCGTCGTCCATTAGAGAATATCCGCGTGCATAATCCGAAGACCTATTCCATATTCCATATAACAGTATTAGCACCAAATTCAAAAAGACAATCATAGTATACATAAACATAGGCTTGTTCCCTGCAAGAGAGAAGCGGTCAACAATTTTCAATGATGCCGGCAAGACATCATGATGTTCCAAAAATATCAAATCCGTATCGCTGATCAGTATTCTTAATCCATAATAAAGTCATACTCAAGAGCGCGCCAGTTCTTTCAGCACCAAATTTTGATTCACATTTTAAACTGGCTGTAGATGCTGGTGATGTTGCTGCTGGTGCCGTTTTGTTACAATAAGATAGATGGTGTAGATCACCCAATATGTTATTTTTCACGTAAATTTGACAAACATTGGAGAAATTATTTTACAATTGAGAAAGAATGTTTGGCAATGAAATTGGCTTTACAACATTTTGATGTTTATGTTACTTCTTCATCGTTGCCAATTACTGTATTCAGTGATCACAATCTACTTGTTTTCATAAGTAAGATGAAAAACAAAAATCAAAGATTGTTGAGATGGAGATTGGTGTTACAAGAATACAATATTGAAATCAGACATATTAAGGGCAAGGACAATTTGATTGCTGATTGTTTGTCTCGCATATAATGTACATATGTTTGTCAACATTTTTGCTGTTGTAATATAGATTTTTTTTGCAATAATGTTTTGAATTGTCAAGAAAGTTCCAAGTTTGAAACTTTCTTTTTTTTAACCCTATCTGGCCTGGGCGATTTGGGGTGTACCGCAGCCTGTGGGGGGCGGAAAGTGCCCCCCCTATATATTTTCGCTATCGCTTAAGCTAGAGGGCTGAAACTTACCACACTATATTTTTGGGTCAAGCTCTACCAGAAAATGTAAAAAAAATCCAAGATGGCCGACATGATTACGTCACTGTGACGCCATTTTCAAAAAGAGCATTTTTGGACGATTTTTCGGTCAAAATCGTCGAATTTGTTAATTTTTGCTTTTTCTTTGCAAAAACTGCACGATAAATTAGTAAATAATAATCTGATATGAAATAAAATAAGTTTCATCCACTTTGCCGTAGAGAAATGCAAATTTTTTGAAGAAATATGACGAAAGCATAACTTTTTCTGGTACCCCATATATCCGCCATTTTGAATTTACCCATGATCCTCTGCTCGTGGGGTTATGCAAATAGGCTCAAAATGACCCGAATACGATACCCTATAACGTCAAGAATGTTTCAGCTCTCCATTTTTTAGCGTTTCGGAGATATCGCAGAAAGTTTGGCAGGAGGGCATTTTTGCCCCCCCCCCTCCCCAAGGCCTGGTAGGGTTAATGGGGGAAGGGAGGGAGGGGGAACAAATCAGTGGGTGTTTTTTGGTGATGCTAAGACATATGTTTCAGAAAAATGCATAGAATCGCGTTGAATCAACATGCTGAATTTTTGCGTAATTTTTGAAGAAATATGACGAAAACATCACTTTTCTGGTGCCCCCATATGGCCGCCATTTTGAATCTACCCATGATCCTTTGCTCGGGAGGTCATGCAAATAGACTCAAAATGACCCCAATATGATAATCGAAAAAGTCACGGAGTTTCAGCTCTCGATTTTTTGTCGTTCCGGAGATACAAGCAAAAAAACAACAGGGGGGCGGAAAGTGCCCCCCCCCAGGCCAGGTAGGGTTAAGAGGGGGAGTGTCATGGTATTGTAGTCTATTATTAGACAGGTGTCTGTCCGTCTGTCCATCTACTTGTACATGTATATACAGGCCTTGTCTGCAAGATATCTGGAGAACTACTTGAATGGAAGCTTCATTGGCATAGCCCCCTCATTTGATCAGGTGTGTGTGTGTGTGTGTGTGTGTGTGTGTTTGTATTCCCACACAACTGAGGACTCAGACTTGAATGCACACCAACCAAACGAGGACCTCCAGGACTTATGAGGACTTGCACCCGGGTCCTCACAAGTATTTTGCTGCAAAGCAATTTATGACTGCTAAACTACCATGTGACATCGTTTTTAGAAAGTCCTCAGAAAGTGGGCAGTGCAAGAAATTCGTGTTGCACGCGATTTCACGATCTCCCTCGCACACAATGAGAAAAACCGACGCCACCTAGCGGACACACATTTTTCGCCTTCGCAGAATAAAGGGAGATAAACGGGCCCAAAACAGGAAATGACAAACCTTTCTCAGCCTTCTGTGGATGTTTATTTGACTGTCTGTAAGTATCAGGTATTAAATCGTTACGTTTGTTGTTGACATGTGACATCAGTCCTCTGACCGTAAAATAATAATTCGATATAGTGTCGATTGCAATATCCCTGAAACGTTTGGGATTGGAGAGGCGCGTTTCATGGCAGGACGACGAAGCTGAGTTGAAATGGGGTCAGTTGCTGCATCATGTAATATTTATACACAGGCAGCTGCACTAATTATGTAAATTTGGTTGATTAAAGAGAAATTTAGTGAATATCATATGTCGTGTCTATATTTGTATATGCCGTGTTGTTGTTGTAACTTCGTACGTAATCAACAACAACAACAACAACATTTAATATATTGACAATTTCGCTTTTATTTCACTGAAAGCAACATTATTAGGGCCGGCGCCTGTGATTTATACAATGGGGTAAAACGATGCACCCTCAGTCTGATGCTCATGACCATGTCACCATAGTGACGTTTGTTCTGGAGATGGGTATACGGCCGTTGGTGTATCTGACACGTTGCATTCATCATGCCAAGCCCAAGATTGAAGATTTTATTTTTTTCTCTTGGTTTCTTTCACTTCTGTCCTGATTTTGTTTGAAATTCTTGGCCTCCATTATTCTTTTGTAAAGCCTGTACCAGTGAATCTGAAAATCGGTATATACAATATACGAAGTCAATTTAGTGCATTTATTTTCTTATCTCAGAATTTCGTTCTTAATTGCTTCTCTCGGTCTTATTATTTTCATTTTCGTATTCACCAAGAAGATAAATCAGGAGATATTGGTGATTTAAGATTGGTAAGTTCAGGGATCTTTTAAGGGGTATCACTACAGTACTTTTGTAGGTTGCGGATAGCTATAAGTTTACTATAGCTACTCTTGTTGTAGTAGCTATGCCGAACGCGTATGGTTTTGTTAATGGTTTGAGGAACATCTGAAAGGCGCACTTATTACCTTTGCGCCCTTTTTAACATTGTTTCACTCGAGAGAATGGTGCGCCATATATATGTAATTAATTTGACCCCCAAATTCGTCTTCCTTCAGCAGATATTACCGATAGAAATCACCATTACATCTCCTTGCCTTGAACTTTTGAGATAGCCTCTGACCTCATAAGCTCTCAGCATGAGCCGTGAAATTCCGTAATGCTTCGGGGCCATCCCAAAACTTCGTAGCGAGGAGATTCGAGGGTATCATTGCAATCCGTGAATATTAGATGACGTCACTGTCACTAGTAGTGCAAACATTAATATTTCTGAAACCATTAATGATTCGAACTTCTCCCTTGGTTTTTACTCACTGATAACTACAAAGCAACGGAGAAAATTTGCTTCTTTAGGGTACATGTAACACGAATGAGGGTAAATTTTTATTGGAGAGTCTAAGAGCTCTACACTGGTACACCTGCATCTAAACCACACTATGAAATCTCAGTTGGTCAGCATATTATGTAATCCACTTCACATTTGGAGATCACTTGCTTACTATCTTCAAGAGTAAACATTTCTAAACCTTGTTTCCATGATCAGTGTAACTGGCCCCTGTCTAATATTGACATTTATACAAGCAGTTGAATCCTGTTTATTGATTCTACTTCCCATTCAGAAATTTCTTTTGCATGTTTCATACTGAGTGTTTGGCCTCCAGTCCATATAGTCAAATGTGCATGGCCACTTGCATGACTGCAATATATGCTCTTCATGTGTACATCGACACGGTTTTTCATTGCTTGTGATGGGGCAATACCCTTTCTTCAAATTGCGTCACTCATTAACAATAACGAGACACCCCAATCCATAACTATAATATCCCACAATGACACGAGAGACACCCCAATCCGTAACTATAATATCCCACAATGACACGAGAGACACCCCAATCCGTAACTATAATATCCCACAATGACACGAGAGACACCCCAATCCGTACAGCAAATAGGTTGAAAGCGATGTTAGAAATTATGTTCAATCCATTGAACAGTTGGCATGGTTGTTTGGTCAAGGTTGGGTGTAAATTGTCGAATATTTTGCATTGCCACAGGTTGAATGACACAATTAGAAATACGGTATGGATGAATGACTGTATATTTGAGAGAGTATATGTCCCGCTATTTTTAAGACGTCACTTTAGGGACCATTCAAAATTTATCTTGAGGGGTGGGGGAAATGGATTGGAGGATCCAAGTTATATGTGCCCCCCTCCCCCTTTCCCGCTATGAAGTTGTCAATGACCCCCCCCTGCCTCATACCATATATACAGATGATCCCCCTCCACAGCCCCACTACAACAAGATTAGATTCTCACACAGCCCATCCAAGATTAGCTGCAATCCGCTTTCCTCTTCGGTGGCATGACATGTTTTTTTAATGTGTGTTTGGGATTTGGTGTTTGGCGCGCGTTTCAGTACAAAAATTGTCTGAAGGTAAAAAGTGGTTGTCACGAAGAAAGGCGAAGGGCAACGCCGTCCATAAGAATGCCAAGTACACGTGCACCCATTTAAAAAAAACCCCGAACGGTTGATTTGAAGTTATTCAGCAGAAATTTTAGTGGAAAAAGTATCCGTACTACCCTACATTGCAGATGGTAATTTAGCTCATTCCTCACTGTGCATTTCCTCTGCAGCTATTCAACACGGTACCTGGCTGAGCGGATTACCTCTGTCTGGCTTATATGCCCCCCCCCCCCAACTTTAACCATGACTGCTTTTATCCACTGCTAAGGGGATGAACTTTGACCCCATCAAGGACCAATCATGTTAAGCCGTACATGCGAGGGCGTGAAAATGATGTCTGCATTGAGAAAACTCGATGCAGACTGATGAAATGTTGCAGTGATATACCGGGCAAAGTAAACTGTAATATAATTTATTAACCACTGTTTTGCAGGGGTTTTTTTCTGTACTGGCTGAGCCTGTCATGTTGTTGCAGCTAATTGTTAATAGGGTATAGCGGTTAAGCCATGAAGCATGATTTACATCATGTTTGGAAAACTGCAGCGCATCATGGATGGGATTGGGAAAAGTATATTTGTCTTTCGTTGCCTATTTTTGGGGGGGGGGAGGTAGCTAATTTCCACAGCTACTCATTTTATCGGAGCTATATGTTGAAAGCTTATCCGCTTTCTTAATGGTTTGAGGAACATCTAAAAAGTGCCCTTATTCTTCCCTTTGCACCCTTTTTAACATTGTTCCTAAGAGAATGGTGCGGCATATGTATATAATTAATTTGACTGCCAAATTCATCTTTCTTCGATCAGCTAATATTTACGGATTGAAATCACCCTCGCATCTCCAAGATTCAAAGTTTTGAGATAGCCCCCGACCTCGTAAACTCTTGGCATGCGCAGAGCCGGGAAATGGTGCGACATGCAGCATGTTGTGCAAACAAGTAGCTGTTCTGTTTATTCTGCATGTTTAACCTGGGAACATGCTATCTGTAACCTGATAGGATATATACATTGGGCTGCACGGCTACCTTGTACCGGTACCTGTATATGTTTACCTGAATGCTAATCAGAATTCAACCCCACTCAAGTTTATGGTAAAAATTAAATCAGCCAGTGAATGTAATAAAGGACCTGGTGCGGCTTAGCGAGGTTTCGGCCCCCACGAGGTGCCAGTTCGAGTGCCGAAAATAAAATATAACATATGAAAGAAAGTCATCAGTTATCGAAGATAACACAACCATGTTGTATGCTCAAAGAAATTATGGAACACTGAGACTTTCGGTTCCTGGATTACAGCATGTTGAAGTACATACATTTGTGCTAAATCGTCAATTTGGAGGTGAAAACAGCACCCGTTTCTCTCTGTAAATATATCCAGTCCGGAACCAAAATAAACTTTATTTGTTCTGTCAATACGTTTTCATTGTCCGAAGATGGTTTTGGTTCTGACCTGGCTTCATATTTTTACAGAGAGAAATAGGTGCTGTTTTTACCTCAAAATTGATGACTTAACAAATGCACCCACGTGTCTCATAATTTCTCTGAGCATACAACATGATTGTGTTTGCTATGGTAACTGAGGCATTTCTTTATACATAATATTTAATTTTCGACATTCAAACTGCACCCCATGGGGCCAAATCCTCGCTAAACCGTGCAAGGTCCTTTCATTATACCTTTTAACCCCCCCCCCCCCCACCACCCACCGTGGTTCTCTGGCCCCTGAAAAGTAATCTTTCTTTTTGGCACTTAAACCATACCTCACTCTGGCTGAATCCTCACCAAAACGTACAACGTCCTTGCATTACCCACCATATTTTGGAGTAAGATTTCAATTCTTCATGTTCTTGTGATCATGTTATTAGAGTACATGTAATTACTGCATGCACTGTTAAGGCAGCATTTTCACTTATGACATGTATGAGTTGTACAGGCCAAGCATTAGGTCTGTGAATGAATGCTTTGGCTGACACTTTCAGGCAACCAAAATGCAGGCAATATGAATTTCTGTCGTTTTCTATCAGTGTCTGTATGGTTCATATGTTTTCAGGTGAAATATGGCTACAAAACGATTGGCCGGGAAACAAAAAGTGATTTTGGAAAGAACAAAGGGATTGGAAGACGCTACATCACATATAAAATCTGGCCAGACCCAGGATGGGTTTGTTGTACGGTATATTGACAATTACATAGGTAATACATCTTATTTCAAATTTACTATTCATTACAGTGAAAGTCTACTCTGGTGCCGAGTTTGGCTGAACATAATTAACTAATCAGTAATCTAGGCTGAATACAAATGTATAATCTAATCTAATATTTGACAAATGTATTCAATTGTACATGTGCATGTAGCTAAGTAACATAGCTAAGGCCATTCAAAATATTATTTATGTTTACCGTAACCCGACCGACCCAAAAAAAACATAGCTGCGCAAAAATAAATTGTCCGGCATATTTTTTTTTCGTTTTCGCGAACCTGTAAAAATGTCTGTTTCAAGGGGAATAACTCCTCGCGCATCCCGTAAGGGGAGTTTACTCTCTCGCTGGTGGCGCTGCTGGTGAAGGCCATCAAAATGGCGGACACGGACGTTGAGCAGTCGAAATAACGCCTGTCTACCTATCGCCGACAAGTCATTTTTTCAAGTGACAACTAAATTAAAATGCCGCCTGTCGCCGCGACAAGTAACTGTTCTGTCCTAAAAATACTGAATTACGATCTAATACAGGCCTAATATGACTGAATGACTGAGTTGTGTTCCTGGAAACAGTTTAGTTTTATTTATATCGGACATTCTGTTCACTTCGACGTGCATCCCGCTCTCATGCATACAACACGAGAGCTGACTGTTCATGCCTGGCAACTTCAAGTCGAAAACGAAACCAGAAGAAGCTGAGCGATTCTTACATTTTATTTCGGAGAATAGGAGCTCAATAAAACTTCGTCAGTGAGTAGAAAATCGTGCTTGCCAACACGGGCAGCTAACAGTAACATGAAAGTTGCGTTGCCCGTGCCGATTTTTACTTGCTCCAGACAAGCGGACAAGCGGACAAGCGCTAACGTGTTACACTCGCGAGTTGATCGAGTGAACATGGTGAAGGCAACAACAAATGCTTTTGCTTGATAATTTGTCAGGACAATTCAACATTTTCATTTTGGAACTTTTTTTGAGGAGGTAAAACTCAATTTCAAAATTTCCCCAAAACTGAATTTTTCGTTCAGTCAAGTTTTCAATCGGGGTTACCCACAAAAAGTTGTTAAAATCCCCCTGTTGTTATGATCCTTAAGAAAATATCGTTCCAGCAAAATTAATCTTATAATTGAACATTCTGTTGACATTTTACACTAAACAGTCTGGTGAGAGAAATGAGCCTGCTGAGTCAACATCAGGGAGTGAGGACATTGATCTTGGCTATGCAGAGCTAGAGGAAGGAGACAAATTTGTCGCTGTCATAAACGTCTCCCGATCGAGAAAAGAAAACTTGTGTTCAAATTCTCCAATGCCTGCAAAATGGAGAGACTGATTGGAATATATGAATGATGACAGTAGGGTGAAAAAAAAGTTTCAGTATAGGAGTGACAAGCTGAAGTACCAGGGGGCAAGTAAAAAATAGTTACCTGTTAGAGTGACAAATAATTCTCAAAAAACGTTGTCGTATTAGTGTCTGTCATTGAACAGGGATTTTGTGAACGGGGAATTAGTGATAAAAAACAAAATAAAACGTTTTTGCTCATCGAAAACGTTAAGAGATGTTCTAGCTTGTGTGTCTGATGTATCTGACAGCACAAATTTGTTTGTATCAAGGCATGTCGCCTGGACTCTTGGTGAGCATTTGAAACTGAATGCGACTCTGACGATGATCTGAACATTCACGGGCAAAAAAAAAAAAAGGCAAAAAAAAAAAATTTCCCTACCTACCTACCTACCCACCTTTTTCTAATTGCGTTACAGTAAACACATTTTTTTTTTAGAATGGCCTAAGCAGCGTTCCTCCCTTAGCTATGGATCGGTATCAGTCACCCCTGTGTTGGGTTTTGAATATTTACACGGGGTCACACAGGTCCTTTAAATCAGTCATTATAACGTTATCTCGAGGCACCCGTGTGACATTCCCCATCGCGATTTTCAATTTATTCCGTCTTCATTTAGTAGAAAAGCATTGTTTTTGACGAGGTAACGTGACTTGTTGTTGCGTGCACCCGTTTTCATCGTTTTCCACTAATTGAAGACCGATTTCATCGAAAATCGCGGCAGGGGATGTCACACGGGCACCTCAAGATAACATAATGACTGATTTAAAGGACCTGTGTGACCCCGTGTAAATATTCAAAACCCAACACAGGGGTGACTGATACCGATCCATAACTAAGGGAGGAACGCTGCTTAGCTATGTTACTTGGCTAGTATTACAGTGCTTGAAATAAGTGGTAACCTGTCGTTCAGGTTGCCAGCAGGTTACCACCTCCGAAAAATCAACAACCTAGCTGTCTCATGTCCCCATCTGACAAAGCTGCCTGAAACAACATGCTAAAAACCTGTCGGCTTACCAGATTATATCAAACGGTAATAACCTGTACATAGGTTACCATGCCAATGTCTTAATTATGCCCCCCCTCTAACTAGAGGGGGGGCATATAGCGATCGCTTTGTCCGTCCGTCTGTCCGTCGTGCCGTCCGTCTGTCCGTCCGAATTTTTTGTCCGGGCAATATCTCGGTTAATATTTGATGGACAGGATCGAAACTTGCATGGAATGTGGCCAGTGGCTCGTAGTTGTGCAGCGTGGAGTTTTTTCCGAATTCCGGTATAATTTTCAAGAGTTATGGCCCTTTTTCTGAAATCTCTGTGATTGGGACTTGTCCGGGCTGGATCTTGGTTAATATTGTATGGACAAGTATGAAATTTGCATGATATGTGGTCAATGACCCACAGTTGTGCAGCGTAAAGTTTCTCCACGTTTCGCTTATATTTTCAAGAGTTATGGCCCTTTGTTCCTGAATTCTCCGTGAATTGGGACTTGTCCGGGCTGGATCTCGGTTAATATTGTATGGACAATTATGAAATTTGCAGGATGTGTGGTCAGTGCCCTGTAGTTGTGCAGCGTGAATTTTTTCCGCGTTTCGCATATATTTTCAAGAGTTATGGCCCTTTTTTCTTCAAATCTTTGTGAATTGGAACTTGTCCGGGCTGGATCTCGGTGAATATTGTATGAACAATTATGAAATTTGCAGGATATGTGATCTGTGCCCTGTAGTTGTGCGGCGTGAAGTTTCTCCGCGTTTCGCATATATTTTCAAGAGTTATGGCCCTTTTTTCTTCAAATCTTTGTGAATTGGAACTTGTCCGGGCTGGATCTCGGTGAATATTGTATGAACAATTATGAAATTTGCAGGATATGTGATCAGTGCCCTGTAGTTGTGCAGCGTGAAGTTTCTCCACATTTCGCCTATATTTTCAAGAGTTCTGGCCCTTTTTTCTTCAAATCTTTGTGAATTGGGATTTGTAGGGCTGCATCTCGGTTAATATTGTATGAACAAGTATGAAATACGCATGATATGTGGTCAGTGACCCATAGGTGTGTAGCGTGAAGTTTCTCTGTTTTCGGTTATATTTTCAAGAGTTATGGCCCTTTGTTTAAACCTAAGTGAATGGGATATATTTATTTGTCCAAGCTGGATCTCAGTCCATAACTGATTTGAACCAGGAAAATGGCTATATTATATGTTATTCTACATTCCAAAGCAGACAACATAGGTCCTGAAGTATGAAATTGCCCCAAAAACAGTGAATTGGGTACAAAATTCACTGATCGCTTCATAATTTCACCACAATATACTCCCAAGGAATGTAGGTCTCATAACCAGGTCACATTTTTGGATTTGGCGAAAGCCCTGGCGACCATCTTGCATCGAAGCATCGTATTGTCACTTGTTGCTTGATATTTGGAATATGTATTATGTGAGACATGGCAAAAAAGTGACTGAAACAGAATTTTTATAATTATCCAAATTAGGCCTCCACCAACCAATAAAGAACAGAACAATGGCGGGGCAGTGTCGGATTAAAGTGGAAGGGGGGGCATACAATTGAGCAATCTCTGATTGCTTCCTTCCTGTGTTCCAGCTCTGGTATTAGCATTACATACCGTAATATATTGACCTGTAAGATAACGGCGAGGTGACTTCCATTTCAAATGGTGTTCTGAAACCTTTACATCTGGAGTTTGTCCTGGCTGTGTATGAGGGCCAGAGGCATATGCCATGTATGCAGGCATAAGCTTTCCCTCTCGACTCACCTGGTTGTAGTGGACAAGTCGGATAAAAACCATTACCGATAAGCTATTTTGTTATCTTTGTAAATTTACAAAAGGCTGTTGTTAATGTTGACGTAATTTCATTGCCTTTATCACTGACATACGTGCAAAAAAGCTTAGGATGAGGTAGAACATGATGTAGATTAGACCAAGCCCAGCCCTCACAATTAGGAAAACTCACCTCGACAAAAATCTTGTGGCATTGAAATAACTCCCATTTAACACCATGTTAAAAATTGCTGAGGTGAACTGATTATGCCACAGCATTTACCACGACAATTACCGGATGCTGTGGCTAATTGTGAGGGTTGCCAAGCCTATATGTATGTAGTCAACACACATGCCAGTTTTCTCAGCAAACATTAATATTAATCAGCATCTTTCAGTAGAACAGGCAGAAGTCCAAAGCTTAACAATACCATTTACTTTATAGTATATATCTACTGATTCATCTAAAAGTTGAATTTTTTTTCCAGCTCCTAAACCAGGATAAGACACAGCTAGCTTGGATATCATTACTTATGTCCAGAAAGGTAAGCTTTATTCTAAACCATGTTAACTGAGCTATTGTTTGCAGAGCCCACTTATTACTTTTAAATTTCAGGGTATGGGCTCTTCACAACAAAAGGGTTTCCAAAGGATTCCTTCCTCATGGAGTATAAAGGTGACCCAATAACGTACAGAGAGGGCCTTCGTAGAGAAAAGGAATACAAAGAAGAAATGGGGAGCTTTCTATACTTTTTCAGTGATGGCAACAAGAAACTTTGGTTTGTACTTCATTTTTTTTCCTAAATGGAAAAAGTCATGATTTCTATTTTTTTTTTGGAAAAGTCATTAATTTTCTGTGTCTTCTTTCTCGTGATTTCTCCCCCTATTCTTGCTGTTGTCTTTGTACTCTTATAAACGAGACATTGAATTGCGATTGAAATTTTTTTTTTGACCTTCGGCTGTAGTCATTAACACATTTTTTTGCCTATTTCGTACCACGGAAGTCATGAAAATGGTTGCATTGGTCATGAAAAGTCATGAATATTATTTTTCTGTGAACATTGTGTACTGATTAATAGATTTGAGTTTTTTGATGAAAATGTTTGTCCGAGAGAAACAAATACTTTTATTTGGTAGAATGCCAAAAGTCTAACCTTATAGGCCATTACAAATTTGCTGGTTTTGCCTGTTTTTCAGCATTGATGCGACTTTAGATCCCTTCGAACTTAACCCAGGAAGGATGGTTTAACAGTGCTACAAGTCCTACATGTAACTGTGTGATGAGAATTGTGCCATGTCATCGTGAGCCACATCTTTGTATGTTTGCTGTCCATGATATTGAAGGTGGAGAGGAGCTCCGATACGACTATGGAGCTAACAACTTGCCATGGAGAGTGGTGAGTTAATCAGTTGTTCTTACCTGAAATCTGTATACATGAACTGAGATTTTTTCTAGTTTAATGGGCAGAGTTTTCTTTGGTCTCTGGGTGGGTTAAAGATTTACGAGAGTGGACTAGAACATGCTGTCAAGGTATGGAGCTCATAGTTATTATGTAAATCGTAAAACATTATTTTTTCGTAGCTGTCTGTGTTGCCTGTCTGTTGTTTTTCTCTGTCCAGATGAAAGTTTTTTTACAAGACTTGGATTTGGGCTCTCCTCGCAGTTTCTGCTGGCTCTACCCGATCTCGTACACTTGCATATTTGTGACCTGACGTCATGCTACACATTTCTCCTACCCTCCACCCTCGCCGGCTACCAAGCCCCACCCTGTATCTTCTAAACTAACCCATGCCTCACCACCGAGGGCAAATACAGGTTTCTAATTTGGGCGGCGTTGCAACCGACCACGACGTGCATACAAAGACTGATAAAGATTACTTCTAGGAATGTTGCAAGGGAGGTAACCACCGTAAAACTACATGTAGATGAAATTTCGGAATGCCTGAGATGACATCGCGTAATGCACCCCGGTTCTTATGACGTCACATTGAAAGTTCTCACCATTCACAGAACACTGTATCCTAGCTGGGCTTAT
>JAVTVY010022462.1:0-89620 GCA_036873755.1 Hanleya hanleyi | reverse complement strand
AGCGCCCGGATCATTTACAGCGCCACACACGTGCACGCCATGAAGTACCCAAGCGTCCATGCGAAGAATGTGGCCGGCTTTTCAAACTGACCAGTCAGTTGCTGCGACACCAACGCACACGACACCCTGTTCCGCAGCCACGTTTGCAGATAGAAGAGCCCGTAGGCATCAATAGCGAAACAGGGGGAACTCCCACCCATCGCACGAGGGCCGATGATGATGTCGCCCTAATTCAACAGTCAAATTCCGACGACAAGACCTTGGGCCAGATTTTGTACGACGTGGAGGGCGAAGTACACTTCGTGGACGAAGCCATAAATGTTCCCAGCGATCTGTTACACGAAGACCATCCAGTGAGTGACATTTATCGGCGCCATTGGCCCATGATCCGGCACTGTTTCTACCGTCATCGCCCTATTCAAGATATCTACAATTTCCGACTGACCGACCTCGCCCGTCTACGTAGCTACGTAAAAGCCATCTTCAAAGATCAAACTACGGCCTTCAAATTGAATCTGGCGTTTGGTTATGTGCTGCAGCATAAAGAGACAGTCCAAGTCCGACATTTTTACCCGAGCAGTAACATCCGGGTATTTGACCAACCGTTTACCATCATTAACCGAGTGTCGCTAGAGACGATGCTGGAGAAACTGGACACCGTGGATCCCTTGGAATGGGCTCAACAACAACGCCCCAACACCAAGTGGACGGTGGAGAGTGTGACCAATGTTACGTTTTTCGTTACCAAGCTGACCGACCACTCCCATCGGCTGAATGCGTCACTCATGCACTGATGAATACCATAACATGCCGTACATACTCTGTATGTCTACATGTTGATCGTTGACGGTACGGAGGTGACCGAAGAGACACGGATGTTACCGAAGATGTCAAGGCTCGGCCCTCGACTTGGGGATAGTTGAAGTGAGTGTGCTAAAAATAGATCACCAGCTAGCGTGCTATAAAAGGGAAGCGGCCTGGACGTTTCATCAGACACTCTGTCAACCACCAAGATGTTCACTTGCACAACTTGCCAGAAGCTGTTTACTCGTCTAAATAATTTACGACGCCACGAGGCCTCCACCCACAACGATGCTCGGTATACTTGTACAACATGCGCACGGTCATTCAATCAGGAGGATCATTTACTGTGCCACGAACGCTCATTCCACGAGGGCGCGACGGAACAATGTAACGGTTGTGGTCAACTCTTCAAACGACGCATTCAGTTGCTGCGACACCAACGGTTGATTCATGCCCCGGTACCATGGCATGTGCGACAACTTCCTACTGAGGAGGAGCCGCGGAAGGTCAGACCTAGTGAAGATGAGCCCGGGGAGACGAATGCCACTGGTGATGCGATGAAGGAGAGCCCGTCTATACCCACAGTTCAGTGCCTGGATATCCAGCCGGACCCCACCGTTACGGTTTCGAGTCATACGCCTGACAACATCGAACATTTTCTGGACGAGCCCATAAATGTTCCTAGCGATCTCTCACAGGGCGCCCATCCAGTGAGTGACATCTATCGGCGCCATTGGTCCATGATACGGCACTGTTTCCACCGTCATCGCCCTATTCAAGATATCTACAATTGCCGACTGACCGACCTCGCCCGTCTACGTAGCTACGTAGAAGCCATCTTCAAAGATCAAACTACGGCCTTCAAATTGAATCTGGCGTTTGGTTATGTGCTGCAGCATAAAGAGACAGTCCAAGTCCGATACTTTTACCCGAGCAGTAACATCCAGGTATTTGACCAACCGTTTACCATCATTAACCGAGTGTCGCTAGAGACGATGCTGGAGAAACTGAACACCGTGGATCCCTTGGAATGGGCCCGGTTGCAACGCCCCAACACCAAGTGGACAGTGGACAGTGTGACCAATGTTACGTTCTTCGTGACCAAGCTGACCGACCAACCCATCGGGTGAATGTATTCACCCAGGCACTGATAGATACTCAGAATGCACAAGCAACTATCTGAGGATATGTTGCCTCAACGGTATCCTGGGCTGCCCGATGATGATTAGAATAAACGGTTCAAAGCGAACATGGCCGAAGATGGAACTTTCTGAAATGAAGACTTCTGATTGGACAAGAATACATCTAACGGACAGGAACGAATATGACAGATGCAAATGGTGGCCTCTGATTGGACAAGTCTTCTTGAATTGTAACACCAAGTGGATAGTGGAGATAATGACCAATGTTGCGTTCTTCGTGGTTAAACTGACCACCACCTCCATCGGATGAAAGTATTCACCCACGCACTGATAGATACTCAGAATGCGCAAACACTATCTGAGGATATGTTGCCTCAACGGTATCCTGGCCTGCCCGACGATGATTAGAATAAACGGTTCAGATGGCACTTTCTGAAATGGAGACTTCTGATTGGACAAGAATACATCTAACGGACAGGAACGAATATGAAACATGCAAATGGTGGCCTCTGATTGGATAAGAATCTTCTTGAATTGTAAATATACCCAACGCGGCTCCCCCAGCGTGGGTATGATGTAACATTGGGGAAAATAAACTATATGAAAAAAACTTCTTGTTGTTGTTGTTCTCTCATGTGTCATCCTTGTTGTTGTTGTTGTTGTCTCTCTCTGGTCTATATCATGGCGTTATGTTAGAGTGTTAAGGTGTAACGACGGGCGTTGACGGGCATCACTGCATTTCGAAGAATTAGTGACAATTCCATGGAATATCAGAGCTTCTGAGCTATTTCACCAGGGCGTTGAAGCATTAAGAATGGTGTTGGTGGGCGTTGCTACAAGATGACACCTCACACGGTCCATTTGGACCGCAGATGGTCCATCTCTACACCAAATACCTTCCTGCACTGCCCCAAAAGACCCACTTTCGCTACAACTTGTACTAATGACGTCATCGATGACGTCACAGATGCTGTAAATATCCCTGAAATCGGGGTCTATACTCCGAGAGCTACAACATGACACATCCCATGACGCATTCGCAACGCGGATGGTCCATCTCTACACCAAATACCTTCCTGCACTGCCCCAAAAGGCTCACTTTCGCTAATACTCCTACTGATGACGTCATCGATGACGTCACAGATGACGGGAACATCCCTCAATTCGGAATGTACACCCCGAGAACTACAAAATGACACCTCCCAGGACGCATTCAGACCAAGGATGGTCCATCTCGACCCCAAATACCTTCCTTCACTGCCCCAAAATGGCCACTTTACTTACTACAACCACGCGCGCTGCGCCCGGAGAACCCGCGTTCGCGCGCGCGCGCTCCGTGCTGGGGCGGGCCAGGCCGGTGAAAAAGTCCCGGAGGTTGAACATTGGAACTCTTCTGGGTTTGGAGGATGAACATACGGACGTCTAAGGGGAAAAATTGGAACTCTTCTATGTTTGGAGGTAGTTTTTATTGAAAACCCGGAAGTGACGTCACAACCCACGTGACCTGCGTATATACTCCTGTAAAATAGAGCCGATTTTATTTCTTTGGAGGGGTAAGGTCTTGCGCTTTTCATACTACTAAAATGTGAAGTAGATTACATCTTACATAGGCCTTAAGGCCGTGATATGCATATGAAGTATTCTGGGGCATGGTCAGTACTTCCCAATTTCCCCTTTGTCCACTACTCGCCGATTTTTTTGATTTTTTTTATTATTATTTATTTATTTATTTATTTATTTATTTCCTCGAGAGCTTTAAAATAAGACCTCACTCTACCCAATCGGGCCACTAGTGCTCCACCTAGACTCCAACATGTCCACCCCGTATGGATTTATACATACATTGGGCTAATATCCCAGTATATGAGTGTCTATGGGTGTATATGCATCTATTTACAAGCCTAGCCGGTACTTAAAAAAACATTTCATAGCTCATAGTAAAATCCATAAAAAAAAACTCCACCACCCAAAACACGCAAAAAAGATAGAAATGTGCGAATCAGGGAGATTACCTTTGCCTACAAGAGAAATTGGCCTAGTCTGAGTTGTCTCCCTTGCATCAAAGCGTCTAGATGGGGCTGTGGTTTGAAATGTGCGATTATCCGGGGAAGCCGGGGAAATTGACCTTGGGTAGCCATTTTTCTTAGCGTTTGTTACATAAAACAGACCTGTACGGAATATTTCCACTCTTTTAAACCATCCACACCCAACAAAATTATATCAAACTAATTCATGCATTCAAATGTAAGTGATTCATATACCGCGGAAGACCACATGAAGGTCCCCACCGATGACGTTCGATGAACGTTCGTGATTTTTCTTTGCTGGTGCAAACTGGACAATAAATGCTCGACACTGGGGTGGCACTGTATCATAGACTGGTCGCAATATATGTATATTGGTGTCCATGTGTTGAACTATTTGGTGTAAAATGTCTGTGGAGCGGACACAAAACTAGACATTTTTTTTCAGG
Source organism: Hanleya hanleyi (assembly GCA_036873755.1). Lineage (NCBI taxonomy): Eukaryota > Metazoa > Mollusca > Polyplacophora > Lepidopleurida > Hanleyidae > Hanleya > Hanleya hanleyi. Next base: position 85,201 of record JAVTVY010022462.1, on the reverse strand, counting down.
CATATTTTCTCATCGCATGGGCGGAAACAACTGCCGAAACAAATATTACCTCAAAGGCAGCAAACCAGTTAGCAATGTAAGCCTGAACAATTATATTTTCAATGAATACAAGGTTGTGTTGAGAAATATATCTCAAAATATGATTAATTAATGATTTTCCATCATGACAAACGAACACCCGACCGGCTTCCAACAAATATGGCGGCGGGTATTCGAAGCTCGAAGTCAGAAAATTGCCAAACTTCAAAAATTCAGATCTCATCAACCAGAACGTCTTATGTGCTCACAGTTATTGACTATATCGTAAAATATGTATACTTGCTAACCTTAGTTGGGTTCGTGATGAAATAATTTAGAAATAAGTAATTCGAGCACTTTTTGTGACATAGCAAAACGAAGATGACAGCCGTTTCCCTTTTCGCTGCGATGGTTTACACGAAAAACCGGCTCAGTTATAAAAATCCATATCTCCGTAAATATGAAATGTCCAAACTTTTTACGTCAAGACAATATTCTCTTATATGTGTACTTCCTATTTCCCGCAGGAATTTATGCAATATAAATTCTTTCCGCAATAAACTTACAATTTACTGGTAATGGTAACGAAATTCTCCGTCTCAATTTGAGCTTCTTGTACGGCGGCGGAACGCCAAGATCAAAGAGCGCGTGCTGCAACGTAGCAGATCACGTGAGGGTCTAAATATAGATCGTTTGTTTACATATATCAGCTGATCGTGTCTGATATATAACAAACAATACCTTATAACAACAGTACTTTCCGTAATATCTGAATAGTTGATACTCGACCAAGAATTAATTATGACAGAAAAATTATCTTAGATAAGTTTTCGCCCTATTCATAGAAGTATTATTTCCGTCACATCAATTTCTGTCACAGTACTTTTTCAAAAATTTCACCAATTCGCTCCGGGCAAGCCCCTGTGCTGGTTCAATAATTTCAGTCCGTTATGCCGCCATCTTAAACCCACCACCCACCCACCCACCACCACAGCCGCCATCTTAAACCCACCACCCACCCATCCACCACCACAGCCGCCATCTTAAACCCACCACCCACCCACCCACCACCACAGCCGCCATCTTAAACCCACCACCCACCCACCCACCACCACAGCCGCCATCTTAAACCCACCACCCACCCATCCACCACCACAGCCGCCATCTTAAACCCACCACCCACCCACCCACCACCACAGCCGCCATCTTAAACCCACCACCCACCCATCCACCACCACAGCCGCCATCTTAAACCCACCACCCACCCATCCACCACCACAGCCGCCATCTTAAACCCACCACCCACCCATCCACCACCACACATGACCCCATGTGACACAATACTCGCTTCTGATTGGCTGATTGGTCTTTCTGCCGGAACTATGCACTCATTGACCTTTTGTCACCCTCCCGTGACCTCCCTAATATGCAAATTTTTGAGGTCAATAGACATTCAAATACTCTTTGTATACTACTGACATGTGACTGCAGTTGAAAACGAAAGTAACATGTAACATTGTGTTTACGTGTGCTGTTCACTTACCTGATTGAATTAAACGCTGTAACTTTCCTAGAATGAACTATAATGATCCAGGATCCATAATGTTTTGAAATCCCGGTGAAATTACCTCAAACGATCAGCTGAGACGGCGAAAGGACCATGGTAAAGCTGGCTTGCTTCACTGTTGAAGGCGTCATTCGGGAATGCGGAAGTATTGGAGCGATATGCAAGAGTATGACAGTGACATTTGAGGTCGTCGTGTAAATCTACTAGAGAGAGTTGGAGGCTGGGATTTACCGTTTAAGTCCGTTATAAATTATGGTTTGATTCTCCATAGCCATATTTTCCCAGCCAGGTTCAGATTAGCTGATCGGGGAGTGTCGTAAAATGACATAAAAGAGGGTGCTGCTGTTCCGACGTCTGTTTCTACCTTTATACACAGAGCGCAGTCTACCAGAAATTTCAAGGTTTTCCTTTCCAACCTTCTCGATCCAGACAAGGTGACAGGTTGAATCGAACTCCGTCGTTGGCCAAGGTCAGTGCATGAGTGCGTTCACGGTAGCCTGACAGTTTGTCTTGTGGACCTTGCGCAATCTTTTGTGGATCTGAAACATCCCTTGGTAATAGAAGTAGTAGAAAAACGTTTCAACTACTGGCAGCGGTGGGATGGCCAACACCTGGGATATGATGGAAAGGAGACCAAGCCTGGCGAACAGAATGGATCCGAACCAGACAACCATGAATATGACTGGAGATTTCGGCGCCGAATTACGACCATCGGGAGCCATGGGGCCACCGCCTGACGGAAGAGGAGCCCGACGGAAATTCTCCACAACGCCGAGTCCTCGAGAACGACGTGAGACTGGAAGAGGCGTCGGTTCCGGTCGAGCAACCACAGCAACTCTAGGTTATGAAAATCTTCTTGATTTGTTCATGCAAGAACTGGAATCGGTGCTGTTGGCACCACCGGCCGACCTGACGCCGCGACCTTCAGCGGAGACGGCTACCGAAGATTGACTGAGGGGGCGGGAGCCAGTACATGAGCAGCCCGACGTTGACCTGAGACGAGAGCTAGAAGACCAGCGTAGCGCCATTCACGTATTCTGTACATCGATGGCCTCCATGATGGGACAGATGTCCACGATACTGAGAAATCAAAGTTCCATGGACGACATGACTCAACTGAATAGTGGAGATAGCAGCTATTCTGGTCCAGCCGGAATGGAAGGAGGGCTACGGGCCGCGGAGACACCGCGATGGGGCCGTGCTGAATCTGACACTGGGACGGGACCGAGGCGAAACAGGTCGCTGCCAAGACGTCGAGATGAATCACCTTCCATAATGTGTGATCAGCCGTTACAGACGTCGACACCCAGGGTAGAGCTTAGTCAGCCGAAGACGACGAAGATGAAGGCCGCTACCTACGACGGTATCACTCCGTGGTGAGACTATTTGGCTCAGTTCGGTCATTGCGCCGTTATAAATGGGTGGACGTACCAGCAACAGGGTCAATACCTGGCCGTCGCTTTACGGGGGTCAGCACAGCAAGTACTAACCAGCCTTAAGTCTGCACCAGGCAGTATCGACTACGACCGTTTAAAGGCCCCCTTTGAGAAGCGCTTTGCCCCATCCAATCAGATGGACCTGTACAAGTCGCAGCTGAAGTCTAGACACCGCGGGAGGGATGGGGGTCTTCCGGGTCTGGCTCAGGCGTTAATTCTTCTGGCACAGCTGGCTTATCCTGGTGCCGGAGACGATATTCAGGATACCATTGCCAAGGATCAGTTCCTGGACGCCATCGTAGATGAGCTGAGATTTCAAGTCTGGCAAACACGAAAATTGAATTCAAAGCTGTAACTTTTCTATAATGAACTATAATGAGCCAGGAGACAGACAATGTCTCGAAATCCCTGTGAAATTACCTCAAACGATCAGTTGAGACGGCGAAAGGACCATGGTAAATCTGGCTTGCTTCGCTGTTGATGACGTCAGTCAGGAATGCGGAAGTATTGGAGCGATATGCAAGAGTATGACAGTGAACTTTGAGGTCGTGGTGTAAATCTACTAGAGAGATTTGGAGGCTGAGATTTACCGGGTAAGTCCGTTATAAATTATGGTTTGATCCTCCATAGTCATATTTTCCCAGCGAGGTCCAGATTAGCTGATCGGGGAGTGTTGTAAAATGACATAAAAGAGGGCGCTGCTGTTTCGACGTCTGTTTCTACCTTTATACGCAGAAGAGAGTAGGCCTATATAAGACTTATTCCCGCTAAAACGAGGCAGTCTACCAGAAATTTCAAGGTCTTCCTTTCCAACCTCCTCGATCCAGACAAAGTGACAGGTTGAATCGAACTCCCTCTTTGGCCAAGATCAGTGCACGAGTGCGTTCACGGTTTTTCGTATGAATGAGAGAATCTAAGAAATAACCTGGACTTCAATGGGATATGCATTCAACATACCATCTTAACATACACAACTTAACATGCTGAACATTCAATGTCTTTGCTTATATTTTTACCTCATGTAATACTTATTGAACTTAGTCACAAGAAATAGGTCCTTCACCATGTCGTTTTCTGGCAATAGCGGAAAGTTCTAAAATCGCATGTAAAAAGATTGGAGAAAACCTGAAATGCAAAGAGTAACAAGACTGAAAATCGAGTGTTAATTTGAATTTATCCCTCGGATACTAGAAGTTTTAACTGTTGGTGACAGTTTTGAGGGATGTTTTGGGTGCTGTATTTATTCTCAATTGATGTGAATGCGCATGTGTCTATAACTGTAGGCTTGAGGGATATATCGGGTTGCTTGTAAACAAAGGTAACAATTTTTGTTGTAAACAAAGGTAAAGACATCCCTCGAATGTGGGCACACTGTCGATTTGGAAATGGGTATGCCTTCCTGATTTGCTATTTCTTATTTGAAAAAAAGTACAACGAAAATAGGTATAGGTATAAAATATCCAATTACCGTGATGGAGCTGGAACATGATAAACGGAAATGCTGACTGGTAACCGTTTTTCGTTTTCCGTTTGGTCGAATGAAAGACGGTAGACCTATTTTCTAATTTACGGAAATGGGTTTAACGGTCAATACCGATTTTAGGTATCTGACGCCGATCACCGTTTTCTGATTGGGAATAGATGCTACCGTTCGCAAACCGTCCACCGTAACAGTGAAATAGTAACCGATAACCGTTTTTCGTTTTGTATTTGAGAAAACGAAAAAGGTGGGTGAAACTCATTTTCAGATTCCGTTGATGGAACGAAAATTGAAATAACGGAGGATACAAAAAACGATTATTGTTCCTTTTTCCAAACGGAATTATTCCCGTTTCCCGAATTGGAAATCGGTATGTCAGGCCGATTTCCTATTTTCCATTTGAAAACAGTACCACGAAAATGGGTATCGATATCAACTATCCAATTACCGTGATGGAGCTGGAACATGACAAACGGAAATGCTGGCTGGTAACCGTTTTTCGTTTTCCGTTTGGTCGAATGAAAAACGGTTCACGGTACTGACGCCGATCACCGTTTTTTGAAAGGGGATAGATGCTACCTTTTGTAAACCGTCCACCGTAGCAGTCAAATATTAACCGATAACCGTTTTCCATTTTGTATTGAGAAAACGAAAAACGAAAAAAAATAGTTCAAACTCATTTCGAGATTCCGTTGTTGGAACGAAAATTGAATTAACGGAAGATACACGGACCTGCAGGGTTACACGGGCCACTCTCTCCCTACATCGCTGTACTGTTTAGAAGATCCCTTTTTCAAATCGAAAATTGGGAAATCGAAACGTCAGCTTGGCCAATAGACTGTTTCAAGCAGCTCCGGAGATCACACCAAATAGCTGTGTCATATTCTTCGAAACTGTGCCAGTGCATTCGGCTGCGGTCACGGATGTTGGACCCCTGTTATGGGGATGCTAGCATGCATGACTCAAAATCGAAAACGCGGACGAATGAACCGTCGATTGGCAAATAATACACTGTGGATAAACAATTTATGTCGAAAACACTAATAATCATATCTGTTATGACCCATGGAAATATAATATCACGAAGTATCAACTTTAACATTGAACGCATGTTTAAGTTGTATAGTTCCAGTGATGTCATAGTTTGTTTCCGAATATGGCAATTGAAACTCAGCGCTATTGCGGGTCGGTTTGTCCACTGCAAATGGAACTGTCGACAGGGGTGACAAGTGCTGTTGCGCTCTCTGGTGTCATTGGAAACCATGAATTTGAATGTGGCTGAGGGGAGGTAATCCCATTTGATCGTTCAAATTCATCGGGATTATCACCCCTGAGTGCAGAACTCCATCTGACGCCCCTTCTTGAAGTTGGATTCGTCCAACGTTACTCCAAACAACATGACGAACGATGGTATGTGTGTTAACCTAGAAATTCTCCATATAGAAAAGGCTTTTTCCGTTTTGACGAGTTCTATTTGATCTTGTGCAACCATATTCGGCAGAATAAATACCGAATGCAGGTGTGACATGAATTGACAAGTTTCAGTCTATATTTTGTTTTAAATCTGACAAACCAGCTGGGATATTTTTGATGGGACAGAGGGAAATCACATGATCTATTCTGCAATCACATGACCTGCATGTGATATTCCAGTATGGCGTTCATGGCATTCGAGGGAATATCTGCAACCGGAGATCCCCGAGAAGTTGCAAATGGGCCGTTAGTAGTAGTATAAAGACGGAAAAGGTCGTATTGACCTCTTTGCACTTAAAGGCGTTGGCGCTGAGGCGTTGGCGCTGGAGAATGGAAAGGGACCTCTGCCAGAGTTTGACCGCCATCTTGAATTTGGTAAAAAACCAATGTGGCAGCGGCTTATTCTGTTGAATTCGGATACAAGGTCACGTGACCTTTGTATTCCTCCGCGGTGATGCGGTCTGGTGGTGATGCGGTCTGCCTCCGCAGAGAAAAAGTAGTCCTACGGGACAAAATGCATGGAATGCATGTATGGACCCTGGGATGTACTGACTTTGAACATTGGGGAGTGTATTTAAAACCATATTGACCTCGGGGAAGTATGGAGCGTAGACCTTTGACCTTTGCGTGGATGCGTACCGTTCAGTATATTGATCTTGGTGGCGGAGTGCTATTAGGGTTCAAGTGATCGGGCTGTAGGGCCGAATGACGCCTCTGGGTGGGGAGGAAAACAGTCCGCGAGAAAAAATAGTGCGGCGAACCAATAGTGCGGGTCTGTATTTAAGCCATTTAATACATTTAAAACGTTAATACATGTAAAATGGGCTTACCTTGAAGTGTCCAAGTTTTATAATTGGGTGTCCGTCCTATAGGGTCTGTACATATTGGATTGCATCAGCGTGGGCTGGAGGCCAACATCCGGGTTCCGTTGGCACGCATCCAATTGGCTGGGTGCCAAGTTGTATATGGGTCGGGTATTGGCCTGGTGCCAACATCCGGGTACTGTTGGCATGCACCCAATTGGCTGGGAGCCAACCAATGGCTGGGAGCCAATTGGCTCAGTGCCAATTTTTCTCCTATAAAAGGGGGTCAGTTTTCAAGTCGGTACCAACATTTTCACTGGCCATCCGAAGCTATCGACCACACCACTGCCTGCCTGCCTGCCTAACGGACCTACCTGGCTGACCACTGCCTGCCTACAGACTGCCTGCTTGACGATGTACCTGACCACTGCCCGCCTACTACCCGACGCTGTGCCTCAGCCATGGACTCACTCGACCGAGCTAAGCTTTTACAGCACCGTATCAAGATCATTGACGAAATGCAGCATGCGGCCGATATATGTGATCTGCTCATGGTGGAAAACATAATCACTAAACACAGTGGGGTAGATATCATGGCGGAGAAGACCTATATGGCACAAAACAGAGCCATCATCGACCTGATACCATGCCGTGGTCCGTTAGCATTTCACACCTTCCTGGAGGCACTAAAGAAGACGGGGAATGAGGGAATAGCGTCTCTACTTCAACCCCAGGAAAAAACCTTAGTCATAGACATCCCGGGAGAGAGTAGACATACCAAACGTGCCCAGGAAGAACCCGGTCCAACTGCCAAACGTGCCCGTCTCCAACTAGCACCTTTAAAAATAGGCCAGCAAGCAGAGGAAGAGGTCCAGTCGTTACTCCCCGTGTCTGTGCAGCAGGTGAATGATATCAGCCAGCAAGCCTACGAAGCGGCCCGTTGCGCAACGCTCTCTCAGTGGGAACTTTCGCCGAATTTGACAGTGACAGTAAAAGACCAATGCATCCATTTCGACGTTCCAGCCTGCGAAGAAAAGCCGGCCAAGCATATTTCAATCACAGCTAACGTCTGGGAGAAAATTATAGCTCTATACGATACCATAGACTCGCTCATCGATATGCAAGGAAAAGACGAAGTGAAATTTTTCGCAGAAGAAAATATCTTTCTCAGTTATACTCTCTTCAACGATGTGGTGTTGGTCCATCTGCGCAAATGGAAACGTGGAAAAAACAAGTGGTTTCCGCAAACTGAGGGCGTGACGCTGCATTTACACGTATGTATTAGCGTTAAAAATCGGCAAAAATCCAGAAAATTCACAATGCATAAATCCACCTGGCATGTCAATATTTACCTTGCGCGACATTACCAGTGGAAGTCTTGACAGATGTTGACCATGGAAATTTCAAATTACCGCCACTGACAGCTGATTGGTGCTACAGAATGTCATTCGATTTGTAAACAGGGAGCCTTCTCACCCTTCACTGATCATGTCTTCATCCACCATGCTTTTTTCAAAGTGGCCCAAATCAACACCAGGAAGTACAGTTTGAAGACTCATCTGCAAGTTGAAATATCAAATGTATCAGAAATGCTGAAAAATCGCAGCTCATAAAATCCATAAAGATCTGCTCTCAAATTTCTAAACAATGTAGATCGTGGGCACCGACCCGGAAGTGATTAATTGTGTACTGATGCCTGCTAACCTATACACCGCAGCTCCTACAACAGGCCTCCCTGCCGAGTGCGCATGCACACGATGAAATCACCGGCTAAATTCACAGAACGACCATGAGACAACGTCAGTCGTTCTCTACTGAGTGCGCCGGTTCGATCAAATTCACACATCCTAATCTTTGCTCCACAAAAATAGCGTGTGTTTCAGGCTATCGCTAGTCGTATTACGGATTTCACATTCGCCCTTCGGAGTTGTCTTCCTTCCGCACACAGTGTTTAGATGGAGCCACAACAACCGGTTAACACGAACGGGTGGCAGTTAGAACCATACACGATCAAGGTAACAGGTATGTTACATATATTCCGGGGTAATTGTCCATGTCGGATCTGTTGTGTATACGCTCACATCGTTTGAAACCCTCTATTACCAAGTCGGTCGGAGGAGATTCCCTTCTGTGGAAGAGGGAGCCCCCCCCCCCCTGTCAAAATAGTGACATGGCCCCCACCTACTTGTGAGTCGTGATCTCACTATCACGAAGGCATGACTCTGTTGAGAATGCAAGTTTGCGGCTAAAATTTGAATAAAAAGTAATAACAGATAAAACTGGTAGCAATCCGCACAACAATTGGCCGGATGTGATGGAATGCGATCCAAATGGGGACTTCTGACAATTAAGTCTACATGAAGTAAGTTATATAACGAAATATTGGTAACAGCGCATACCTGGAACTGGAAAAATTACACAGACAATAAAAACAAACGGACAAATGGACGGCCATACAGACATACCTAAACAAACCAATAGGCTATAGATATTTGTTTGTAACAAGCTTAAGATCATATTCCACATCCATGAACTACACTGTAAAAAGAAAGTATTTCGAACTACCAAAAGTGGTTGCAACTTGGCTGCATCCACTTTTGGTAGCTCAAGATACCACTATACTGGTAGTTCCAACTTCCATATAGTTGTTCAAGCTACTGGTGAAGTTTCTCAAACTACCACAATGGAAGTTTGTTCTACCATTTAAGGTATTTGGAACTACCAAAAGTGGATGCAGCCAAGTTGCAACCACATGTGGAAGTTTGAACTACCGCCTTGGTATTTCATGGGTTTTTCGAAATACTATTTGTGGAATTTTGACATTTCTGCAAGTACTGTACTGAATCTTTGTGCTTTGTTAGAAACCATTCAATCGCAAGGTCTACATTGGCAGTGACAAAATATATATTACATTGTTAGATAGGTTATTTCAAGGATTAAAATATGTAGTGGTGGAATACAGGGTTCCTACCCTTTGTGAAAGACAAAATTCCAGGACATTTCCAGATTCATACAACCTTTTTCCAGGACATTTTTTAACACCTTTTACCATATTTCATTCAGCAAATTCAACAATGTACATTAGAATGAAATGAATATGTATTTCAACTATCACGTTTCATACAGATCTGACCAGATGAAAGAATAAAACCAGTTTGTCAGAAAAAAAATCCAGTAATTAATTTTGAGTTCTGAGGGGGAGATAGGATAATAAAATTCAAGGACTTTTCCAGGACTCTGTACAAATATTGTGAGAATTCAAGGATTCCCGGTCCTGGAAATTATTTTCTCACAATTCAAGGAAATCCAAGACCAGGAGGAACCCTGAGATTAGTGAGAAAAAAAGAAATAGCGTGAGATCAAATGAAAACAAATTACATCGAAGAAACTTAAATTTTGATTAGTGATCATACAAAACAAATGTTGAATTTCATATATTGAAAAAAATTACCAATCAATTTTTTGTTGACATATTACAGCAAAATTCACAACACAGTTTTACCGATATCTCAAAAATCTCAACCGAGAACCAGAATATAAATTTACCACAAAGTTCAAGAATATGTTCTCATTATAATACATTACATCATTTTGGTTCTCGAAGTGTTTTTTGAGTATCAGTAAAAATGTGCAGTCAATTTTGATGTAAAATGTCAAAACACCACAACTGACAATCTTTACATGTTGATACATACATTATTTATAGCACTGAATTGATTCTTTGTATATATGAAATACAACATTTGTTTAGTGTCATCCTTAAAAATGGGCTTCATATAGGCTTAAATTTATTGCAACCATTTTGTGATCTGATATGCTCAGAAAACTGCATGGTTTAAAATGCAAATACATTTAAATCAGCGCCATAGTCTGTGTTGTTTCCTGGACAATAAACTACATACCGCATTTCAGCAGTGTGTGTTGGGTATTAGATCTGATGGCTTCTGGTGACAGTCCTAAGAACATCTTAGTTCGTACAGGTGTTTCGATAAGGCCAGTCTCAGTTGATTGTTTGATTCTCATGACATGGAATTTTAAAATACACATGCTACATGCGATAATTATTCATTAGTAATTATGGATTTACAACCCAAAGCATCTAACAATAAAGAAAATAATCTGTTCTGCAATTGATAATCTTAAATCTCTCATGTATTTTAATTATTCGACCCCAAAATATAAATGCGAGACAGTTATGAGAAACGAACAGTCAACTACCAAAGGCCTTAATGATACATCTGTAGTTTATACTGGTGTTTCAGTGATGGCACATCGTAGTTTGTACAGGTGTTTCAAGAATCGTACATCCATAGTTTGTACAAGGTATTTTGTTCCACAAACATTAGTATGAGTTGACTGTGTCACTCTCTACAAATATCTGACCATTTCTAAGATACCCAGTGGCACAAACCCAATGGCATGATCGAACGTCCCCACCCCCATACCAGTTTCATCCTCGACAGTCACAGGGCACCATTTCAAGATCATATTGCTACCGATAAGCAGTTGCTTGCATGGATACATGGCTACTCTATTCTGTTCTTTACATTTGCTAATAATGCATCGGGGTGGAACATGAATACAGTTTGATATATTTCCAATGTCATAAAAGTGATGCATAAAAAAGCATAGTTTGACTCAAGTCTGCTTTCCTGATGTCCATTATACTCCATTCTTCTGAACCCTACTTCAACCCTGCTCCATACAGAGAGGTATTAATCAAAGGAACTTCAAATATAACTGCACTTCAACCAGCCAGCAGAGAACTGCATGTATCGACCGTCTAGACCACCATATTGTTTGGCTTGGAGAACTGAGAAGTTACATGCATTGTGATAAATCAGCTTTTAGGTCTGTGGTGTTGAATCATCATGTTATGCTGGTGAAAGTATTCAGAAGTTTCTTCTCTTTCTTGATCAATACTCCTAAGGCTTCGATGAGAGTTTTGAAATCACTGCAAGTAAATTTACAAGACCATGGTTACATAATTATAACAAACATTATTACAAGCTATTCCAATGATGTGGAAAATGTTGTGGACCTGTTTTAATATTTCCCAGGGTTCTATTCTAAGTGAAAGACAAAACTTCAAAGTCCATAGAAACTTTCACTGGTACCTCAGTACTGAGTCTGACTGAATACATGTAATGGGAATGCCGTGCCATTCGAACAATGCGCGGCAAGCCCCAACAGCTAATTAATGAACAAGATTACCACTTCCGGCCCCATTCAGGCGTCTGGAATCCTGTTTACAACTGAAGACAGTTATTTATAAGATTGCAAGTGCCCAAGAATGCACCAACAACCGTTTTCAACAACAACAACAAAATGTTGAAATTTGACTTTAGGTTATACACCACCATTAATATTTCTTTTTATGTAGTAAATTTGGATGGCACACCTCCAGAAAACCCAATCCCATTATTTTGTTGCAACAAATGACCTACCTTGTTGGAAAGACTGATTTGTTCTGTCAAATTTATCGGCAGTTTCATATATGAGCGACTCATTTTTGAACCAGCCGACATGACAGACATTCACCACGCAGAAACTGAAAATGCCCTAAAACTCCATGGGGGTACCCGACAAAAAGCTGTCACAATGTTGCTGTCTGCAGACACTGTTCCAGCTGTTTTGTATATTTTTCTTTGTCAAAATAAAATATTACTGATCAAACGCACAAACATGTATCTACTTCACCTCAGTGTGTTTGTAGCTCTAAGCTGGAGATGGGCTTCGGCTCCTACTATTGCTTCTGCTTCTGCTGTGGCTTTATATATTTGGACCAAGAACGATCGAATGAGGTACCAGGTCTCTGGAATAGAGCCGCTGTTAATTTACCAAGGCAGGGCCGTCCCCTTGGACCATGGGCTCCTGGTCCCTACATATATCTGCCAGAGCGTCCTTGAGCTTTCACACCTCTGCCATGGTGGCATTGCCCTCTGTCCCATTCATACCTCTGTGATTTCTTTGGTCAAACTCACACCATGAGGCAGGGGGGAATGTCTCTCCAAACTGCCAGAATAAAAACACAGAACATTTTAGCACGGGGATTTTCACTTAGCAATAATATCAATGCCAAGTCTTATAATACTACTGTTGGGCTGAACTTCAAAATAATAATCTACCTCATTTTACTGTAACATTCTGCCCTGTCTCATCATATCTGGGCCAGCCTATACACAAGAATTGTCCTGTAATTAAAACTGAAACTTCTCCACTAGCAGCGAATCTCATTTTCGTAAATCCTCTAAAAATAATTCATCACATGAATTGAAATTTCACACAATAAAATCAGAGAATGATCAAATTTATTGAAACTGGATTTGACAAAATGGTCCAAAACCATGCGGATAATCCAGGGTAGACACTGTAGGAAGCTATTGTCTGAGTCTGTGCAGCTGAAAATGCCAAAGTCTAGACACATTGTTGTCTCGTGATCTTTACATGGAGTATGAACCTGTCCTTGTTATTTTAATTATTTTAGAGGTTTATCAAATTTAGTAAAATGACCAATTAAATTTTGTTAAAATTGATAGCTGAATTTTAATACAGTGATTGAATTATTACAGGATTTACTATAGCGAGCATCATTTTTAACTTACCTTGGCAAAGTTTCCTTTGTTCAATCTGCTGAACAATAATCATTGAAAGATCTCGTTAGTCATTCCTCCAGAAGCTTGTCCTTTTGCCACTCTAGTGACACTGGTGAGGTTCAATTCCCTACAAACAGAGAAACTATATTTCAACCAATTTTGAAGAACCTTCATTGCAGAATTAGTGGGGGAGAATAACTGAAGATAATGGGGCAATATAGCTAGAACTCAATACTGAATGTTTTTTTGCAACAGTTTTATTGGTATAAAATACTGAACCCATGCTAAATTTTGTAACACTAACCGAAACACAATAATATTCATTTCCCAATTCACACAACACGAGATAGATTGTCCCGGAAATATTAAAAATTTAGGATCATATTTGCATCACCCCCCCCCCCCCCTTCACCCAACCACGGGGTTTAGTAGTGGGGACTTAGCAAATGAAAGTTGTTAAAAATGCATTATGCTTCAATGCCCTACCCTCTGGGGCAAAACATTGAAGTGAATGCCTACTTTAAACCCCACCCAATTACAATTAATGTCCCATCCCTAGGTAAAAGAAACATTAACTAAATCTCCACATAAACTGAAAACGTGTGAAAGCACCACCCCTGGGGAAACTTGTTGTGAATCCCCAGGTAATCTCCCACTAAGCCCGACCCTTGCCCGAGGTTTGGGCATGTTGGGGGGGGGGGATTTTATTTGACTTCTGCTTCTGCATTACCCAACTCCTTGCAACAACTTCGCCCAGCTTGAAGCTATAGCCCAATTCGTAAAGGGTTTTAGACTCCCTTATTCCACTTGGGGCGTATTGGTGCAGAGAACTTCCGCTAAGTACCAAAGGCCCTCACAATTAGTTTTAGTAATTGAATATTCTATTTTTCAAGAATATTATATTTATAATGTACATGCATACAAGATCCATCGGAACTTCATTTGGAAAATATCAACACTACAGAATTGTTTTTCAGATAGATTTTCAGGAATAGTTTATCGATATATTATTCAAATTAATTGCGGGTGCTTTTGGTAAAAGTGAAACCGAGGCGACTACTTCCCGGAAGCACCTGTTCATAGGCCTAGCTACCTCAACCTTAAAAAGCGGAAAAAGCTGTAGGAAACACGAATGCGACTAACGATCAGTCATCCAAGGCCTAGTGCCTGTGGTGTGTGTGTGTGGGGGGGGGGGGGGGGGTCTAAAGATAGATAAGATAGATAATTTATTGCGTGAAGTTTGTGCCAACATTTGGCTAAAAACGCATACATAGAATGAATAAAATTGAACATACAAATACAGACATTAAGACACATTGGAACAAATGGTTAAACGTGTTACAAGACCTTCACATTAACAACACCAACAACAAGGTTAATACAGAAGTACATGGACAGGACAATTTAACAAGCATGCTGGTTGTAACACAATTGTATCAACTTAAATATCACAGAGTATAGCCCATGTTGGGTATCGCACCATAGAATATCACAGATAATTTTATGCCAGTCAAATTTTACTGTTCTTGGCAAAAGCACTCGTGCACAAACTTTGCTAATATTTTTGTTACAACTACATTTTCACAGACCATTAAAGTGTTGAAGACTTCTCCAGGGTCACCGTTAACATCTATAATGTGTTTAATGCTTTGGAGGAAGTCCCGTCTACGAGATTCATGTTTTTTACAGTGTAACAGAAAATGTTGTTCGTCTTCCACTGTATCACAGGTCTCACAAACTCTATCACATCTGGGAGTCTTGGGATTTGTGTACCTTCCACTTTCAATTTTTAATTTATGCGCACTAATACGGAGTTTTATTAATGCTGTGCGCTGATGTCGGTTAGTCACTGCCATTATGTTCTGTTCCATGCTTAAGGTTTTTTTCATGCAGCGATAGGTTTCCAGTTTAGTTGACTGATTTAATTGATCTTTCCAAAAGTCAGTAAATTTTTCTAGGAGTTTGGATTTAATATATTTACTTGTGGCTTTCGGTGTTTGACATCCAAGATTCTCCCAGATATGGTAAGAGTTTACCTCTGCTAGAGCATGTTTAATATAACTAATCCAGTTCGTACAGTTGTTAACTCTATTATCCTCAGCTTGCTCCAAAAGAGCTTTATACACTAGAGATGATGGATCAGAGTTGAGTATATGAAGTAGAAAGTTTACGCTGCTTGAGATTGCATAGAGATTAGTTGGGGCGCGTCCTAATTCCCCTAGTACTGCCATGTTCACAGCTTTAGGGTGTACCCCAAGGATGCTTTTACACAATTTTACGTGAACCCGTTGATTGTCACTTGGGGCGTTGATGAGTTTAACCACATCCTTGGATTCATTAAGGTATCCTATCCAGACCTCTGACCCATAAGTGAGGATAGGCTGTATCATAGAATCAAATAGTTTGCATGACAACTCTGGTCTAATACTATGAAAGTTCAAGGCATGTCTAATATAGTACAATGCTTTGCTTGCTCTGCTTGCCAAATTAGATATAGCTCTATTGAATTTCCCATTACTATGTAGCACTAGGCCCAGATATTTGTAGGAGTTGACGCATTCAACTCTTTGTTCTCCAATATGGTATATACGGTTACTTTTTTGGTTTTGCCCAAAAACAACAATTTTTGATTTCTCTACATTAATAGATAGCCCCCATTTTTTAACGTATTCACTGAGTCTATCTAGCTTGGCCTGCAGATCACATTCATTGAGGGAAAGTAAGACAATATCATCAGCATAAGCTAAGCAGTGGACTGGAGAGTCCCATACCGAGGGTGAGCTTTCGCTTTCCATAGCTTCTAAAAGATCATTGATGAACAGGTTAAATAGTATCGGGCTAAGAACACTGCCCTGGTGGACTCCCCTTGTGACTGGAAAAGTCTTACTGAGACCACATTTCAATTTGACACAGGATTGACTGACAAGATACATGTTCTTAATGATCCTGTACAGGTTACCTCTGATTCCAGCATTTAGCAGCTTAAGGAATAGGGCATCATGCCATACCGAGTCAAATGCTTTGCGGAGGTCAATGAAGCAGGAATACAGCTTACCTTTTTTCTTGGTATATTTATCAATTAGAGTTTTGAGCACAAAAATGTGATCAGATGTTCTGCAGCCCTTCTTAAAGCCTATTTGTGATTTAGATATTAAACCCTTTTCATCTATAAATTTAATCAACCTATTATTAAGTATTTGTGTAAATAGTTTCCCTAGACAGCTGGTCAGGGTTATGCCCCTATAATTTTGGGCATCAAAAGGGCTACTCCCTTTATGTATTGGCACAATCATGCCTTGTGACCACATAGTTGGAAAATTACCAGATTTAAGAATTGCATTAAAGAGTTCAAGTATTAGGTCACCAATATATGGGACGGCACTTTTTATCATTTCGTTTGTTAGACAATCAATCCCCCCAGATTTGTTGTTCTTCAATTTTCTTGCTGCATAGGCAATTTCCTTTTCTGTTATTTCGATGTCCAACTCTGAGTTGTATGTTACATACATTTGTTCAAGGTGTTTTAGTTCTGATAGGATTTCATCTTTGTGACTTCCGCCCTGATTATTTTTCTGTTGATGCAGGCTACTAAAATGATCATGAAAATCGTCAATACTTATTCTTTCACATGTATTGGAGTTGGTACTTTCATTTTTTAGTTTTTTCACAATATCCCATGCTAGTGAGGCATCTTTATCACACATCATGTTCAGTTCATTTAGCAAGTTGCCTCTATACTGTTGTCTAGTACGCTTAACTCTGTTTTTGTATTCTCTTTGTTTACTGAAATACTTGGCCTTGATGTGAGGATTATCTGGATTTCGATTGAATGCATTGTTATATTTAGTCATTTCCTGTTTTAAACTTTTACAATCATTATTGTACCATGGTTTGTTCACATGGTTTGTCATTTTGTTTGTGTTACAGTTGACTTTCTGTAAACAGTTGTCCGCCGCCATTGTTATAATGTTATTGAATAAATTTACACACTTGTTTACATCAGGTTCATTAGTTTCTAATTCTTCCCGAAGAGTCAATTTGATCTCAGGGAGGATATTTTCTATATGTTGAAGAAAATTGTCTTCACAGGATTTTTTCCACACATATTTCTGAGGCAGTGGGTATGACTTAGAGGGGCTTCTGTTTTTTATAGAGTACTTCATAGGACCGATTTTTAACAAAGTTGATATGATTTTATGGTCTGAGAATTCACTGAGGGGGTGGACTTGCATATCAATGACATTTCTATAGAATTCGGCGTTAGTTGCAAAGTAATCTACAACACTAGCACCTAAGCTGTTAACCATTGTAAATTCACCAAAAAGGTCACCAAGTGATCTACCATTGAGTATTCTACAGCTATTGGCTATACACATTTCAATCATCCTCTTGCCCATTGGTTTAATTACTTTGTCTTTGGAGTTTCTTTGTAGGCTCAGGTCACTAATATAGTGGGAAGGTAAAGGGACATAATTAGTTTCACTACTACATGTATCTTCCACAATGAAGTCGGCAACATGCCCTGTTCTTGCATTTAGATCTCCACAGAACATCACATTGCCTTTACCGGAGAAGAAAACTATTTCATTCTCAAATTCATCAAATAGATTAACACTATGTTCTCTACCATACGACGAATTTTCAGGCGGTATATAGCTGACACATAAAAATAAATCTTTCACCCAACCGAAGAAATCTTTGCTCAGCTTTACCCAGACTGTGGCACAACAGTCCGTATTGACATGTGTTATGCCATCAGATATTTCCTTTCGAACCAGTAATATAATACCCCCAGAGTCCCTTCTCGCCTTCTTATGTCTAGGTCGGTCAATTCGACCCTTGGATACAAAATTGGGTATAGATATTTCACAGTCCTTGTTGGCATGTGTCTCAGTTAGACATACAATGTCAAATTCACCGAGATTGTCTAATAGCATCTGATTATGTAGCTTAAATTGTTTCGACCCATGTAGTTTGTGCGAAATTCCATGAATGTTCCATGAGCAAATACTAAGTGTGTCCTTATGGCATATTTTATCCATGATAAAAGAGAGTATGTAAAATATAGGATCTGATGATTAAAATTAATTGTCTCTAAAATTGTTGTCGGTTAAGAGATATACAATTGATCTGATTGAGAAAATTATGAATGAAAGGGCTGTTCCAGACTTTAACTGCACATAAAAGTTACCAATTACCACCAGTATAATAGTTCTCATAATAGAGGTCATTGTCATAGGAAGAATCTCTCCTTTCATAGTCACCATGATCATCATTATGGTAGTAAGAATTGCTTCCCCTGGATTCTTGCCTGGTTGAGGAGTTCCATCTGTTCTGTTCTCTGTTGTTGTAGTAGTCGGATTTCCTATGCGTGTCCCTTCTAGGTCCACGGTATCCATTTCTGTTCGGCTTGTCGCTGCGTCTATTCCGTGAGTTCATCTTGCTGTTTGTTCCAGGGTGCACATTATCGTTGATGGCACGGTTCACAGTATTTATCAGATTTGACGCAAGGAGTTTTGTCCCTTTGTCAGCCAAGTGAAGCTGGTCTTCCATATAGAGTCCGTTGGATAGGACCCCTCTGGGCGCTAGGTTTTCGTGATTGGCGAAGAAAATGTTGTCGAGGGACACAAGTTTCTCTTCGACGGATGCATTAACAACTTTGCGTTGCACATCTAATTTTCTGTCTCCCACAGGGATCAGCTGGGAGACAATAATAGTGGAGTCAGGCAAATCACGCCTAATCTGACCGATTTCACTCGCATAGGCCTCAGCACAGGATTGGGGAGGTATCCCATCTCTTAGGTTGTTTATTCCTGTGTGGATGACGAGTGTATCCCCGTTCCTCATACCCGCCTCCTGGATGGATGGTTGAATTGTTTGAATCTTCGATGATCGTACCATTTTCATTTCAAGACCAATACTATTTTCTAGTCGACTAGCATTGATATGTTTTGTAATGGAGCTCCCAGCAAGTACAAGCTTGGGTTTACTGGTTACAATAACCGGACGCTTTTCCACCGTTGTGCGTTTTGTTTCAGGTATTTTAGGTAGAGTTTGTTCATTGCCAGCTGGCAGGTTCTGTTTTGATCCGGGTTCTCTCATTTTAGCAGGCGAATTTTCCACTAGGATTGAAGTCGCCGAGAGATTAGCTGGGAGATTAGCTGGAGCAGAGGATTTCATCAGATTGAGTGAGTTATCGGTTTTATCTTTGACAGCACTGGCGAAAGATTTACTGGTTTTCTTTGGATGGATGAATGGGTGATTGTTGGTTTCGTCTTGTTTTGGGTTGATCAAGCACCTCACTTCGGCACACAGAGTCGAGGTTTCGAGCTTGTTGTTCTCAAGATTTGCCTTGAGCTGTTCAACAGTACTACACAAGGATTTGATCTGTGTGTTTAATTCACCTGTGGCATTGGAATGCTCCAGTAGCCTGCGGTCAAAGTTTTCTTCTGAAAGATTACACTTGATCGACAGTTCACTAATTGGGGTGGGTAGCTTTTTACACATGTCTTCAATGCATGACTGCAACAGCAGGGAGTTATGATTTACTAGTTTAGGAAGATCTTCCTTCATCACTGATAAATCGTGTTCTAGTTTGACTTGAGCGAGTGAAGACTTGTGAACAGTCTCTGCAATGCTTTTGCAACTCTCAGCGAGGATTTTGATAGCATCCTTAATTGAAACGAGTTCATCGGTTATTGGTAGTCCTACCTGTGTAGTACATGTAGGAGATTTACTATTGTTGGTTGATAGATTGTCCTCTGACCCTGTGTGTTTTCGCACATCGATGAGTTCGATATCATGAGGGGAACACTGTTCACATTGATATTCGCGATCTTTAGTTGCAGTATATTTTGAGAGTTCGTAAACGGGTAGTTTTGAGCAGGGGTAATGTACCCATTTGTCACACATATCACATTGCAACATTTTGTCATTATCAGACAATGTACATTGAGAGCAGCTAGAAAGTGTTACCTGTTCTGTTGGAGATTCAGTTGCTTTTCGTTCATTGTTTGTGTTATTATATTGGTTCGCCTCTTTCCCTCCTTTATCTGTGGATTTATTTTTATCACTGTTAATGTCGGCCATTTTTTTCCGTGCAGACGAGGTTCTTTGTCCGCCGCCATCTTTGCTCGTCGTTGATTCCCAATCTTTATGGTCCAGGATTCCGACACCATCTTGATCATAGACCATGAAGTCAGCGTGGCCAGCCCCCAGCATGGCCTTTTTAGCAGGTTGATATGTTAGGTAGCCTTTGTATAGACTATGTTTCACGCCGACCACCTTCGCTTTGCAGTGGTCCCAGCTTGTGAATATCCCACAAACGGGCCCTTTGGTCACTGCGTAGAAGTTGAATTTCGTTTTTGTCGGCATTCTGGACGGCTGTTGTATGGCGTGGAGGCAGTTCACAATATGTTGATAAAGGTGGTATGGTTTTAAAAGCTGGTAAACAGTCCAATCATTATAAAATCTTGTAAAAGTTAAAACATTTGGAGGAGTTGTTAAAATCAGTCCTCACGTTCCGCCATCTTGACCATATATGCTAACCTAAATGAGCCCCATCTATTGACCTTAAAACTAAATGACGAAGTGGTTGTAAATGCATGTATGACGTATGAATCAATTCTGAGCAATTAAAACAACTGTATTTTAACCAGTTCCCGCACATTTGCCGCCAAAAGTTCTAGAATGTACCATGGTTGTGATTGTTGGAACATACACGGTCACATTAGGCGCTCAGCTGAGTGAAAAATATTTGATGAATCTTCACTGATCTCGTTAAATTTTGTATGGAAGAGATGTTTAGTCAAAACTTGTGTCACATTTGAGGATACAATACATGAAAATAGTCATACTTACGAAGATTGTTGCCGGCTATCGAGTAAATCGAGACTCGATCGCACATCACCTCACGTTGCTTTTTGTCATGATCACGTGCTGGTGACGAATATTGCTGACGTAACATATACACCTAGCGGATGATGCCGGCAGACAGAGTTATGTCCCCTGTGAAAGCTCGTGTACATCTTGTTCGCCGTTGTACAAGAAGTAAATCCAAATGCTATCTTATTTTAAGCAAAATTGTGAGCATTCGGGACTTGATTTGAGAGGAGGCAACCATCACCTATGCGCATTCCCGGCATCTTACTGCTCTTTACCACGGTAGCGTACTGCATGCCGCGTGCGCTTCGGGTTTTTAACGGTACCCCGGTACATCTATAGACATTCCGGTTCATCATGTAAATGTTTCACTTGACAGTCCAGTACTGTATATGCACCTATATCACGCAATATTACGCAAGAGGGTTGACTTGAAAATACACTGAACAGTGTATGTTAATTTGTACGACGACTAGCAACCAAATTGCTTTCTTGTACGTACCTTACTGTATAAGTTGTACGAAGTCACGCATCCGGCATCTCAAAAAACTTACTGGTTTTTCGGATAGAAACCAGATTTGGTAACTCAAAATACCAGATGTGGTAGTTCGATGATTTCAATATCAAAACTACCAGATCTGGTGTTTCAAAAAACTTCTCCGGATTACAAACTTCTGAATGTAGTATTTTAAAGGTCCTATTATGGTAACTCAAGAAACTTGTGTGCTAACTACCATTTTTGGAAGCTGGAAGTTCCAAAACCAGTATCACACGTTCCAACAAGTGGTAGTTCAAACTACTTCCTTTTTACAGTGTAGATTGAATAGCACAGACAGAACGATTTTCAATGATTTCCTTAAATTTGACCTTGACCTTTGACTTGATTTATATCTGTACACGTTTTTTTTAAAAAATTTTTTTAACCTTCTTTTTATTTACAACAGGGATTAGCAAATACATATCACACCGACAAAACTTAGAACTAATGAGTGCAGTAACTGTAGAGTGACACAAAAATATTTACAGATTTATGTATACAATGTGACTGAGTGCGAATAAACATATGAACACATATGCAAGTCGTACCAAAATACATATAGAAATTACAGAGCAATAATAATAATAATAATAATAAAAAAAGAGGAAAAAAAAAGAAGAAAGAAAAAAAAGAAAAAAAAGAGACGGGATAGAATAAATGAAAAGCTGGTAATGGTTATGAACTTGGTTTCAGGGTTTGCATTGGTCCAAGACAAAACTACATTTCTTATTATTCAGGATAATCTGTAAAATTAGAGGAATATATTAATCCATGGTTCCCATAGCTGATTAAATTTGTCTATTTCTCAATTTCAAATTGATTTGATATGAGCTTTTGAGCTCCAAAAATGTTCGGTTTATTTTTTTTTAGCCTAGATTGATAAATGTAGTATTTTGTAACCAGAACAATGAAATTAAAAACTTTTGTTAATCCGGAGGGATAATTTTCTCCAAAGATTACTGATTTTAATGGAAATTTTATGTTAATTTTCGTTTTGTTCCGTAACCAATTTTCAATGTTTTTCCATACTGTTTGTACAAATTGACATTCCCAAAACAAGTGCAAAATGGTCTCCTTTTCCCCACCACAAAAGGTACAATCTTCATTATCTAACACATTTATTTTCTTTAAGAGGCAATTGGTAGCAATTATTCTGTGAAGTATTCGATATTGGAGCCACTGGAGAGAGGAGCATCTCGTAATTTTAAATGGCCTGCAGAATATTTGCTTCCATTCTTCGGTAGTGACTTCAAATGTTTGGTCCCATTTCAGTTGGCACGTGGGTATTATATGTTTTTTTATTATATGATAAAATTTGATAAATATTTTTACAGCCACGTTTCAGTTTCAATATTGGACACAGAGAGTGGGGAAGAATGGGGATGAATGGCTTTTGATCAACTGGTGAAAAATCGATTACTAATTTCAGGTACTGTCTCACAGAAGTGATCAAGCTTTGATATTCTAATTTATTTGTTTTAATACCATATATTTGTATAATTCTTTCAATAGATAAACATTTCCCTTGATTATCAAGTATGTCGCCTATAAATTTTATGCCCTTTATGTACCAATGTTTATAATATACACTTCTATTTCCAACTTTTATGTTTTTGTTGTACCATAGATTTACGCCCATTATCTCTCCTCTGTGTTTTATTTTGTTTTTGTTTTGGACTTCAACCCACGCTGTTAGAACATCCCGCCAGAATACATTTTCCATAGATCTGGAGAGTTGTTCGGTGTAGTCTGTCCCATATTCTGTAATTTTTAATATATTTTCGTTATTATAAATCAGGATATTTTTCCAGTTTACATTGGTGGAGATTAATTTTCTCACCCACGTACATTTTAGCGCTAAAATAAATTCTCTTATATCAATCATTTTTAGTCCGCCATATGCAAATTCTTGTGTCAGAACGTCTCGTTTGATACGATCCGGACCGTTTTTCCACACGAAGTTGTAAAGTAGGTCTTGTAGTTGTTTGATTAATTGGTTCGGAGGGTTGGGCAAGGTTATAAAGAGGTTATTCAATTTAGAGATACATAAAGATTTTATAACAGTTATTCTGCCGAGAGGAGTGAGATTTCTTTTTGACCACTGCTTCAGAATTATTTTAATCTCCTCGAGCTTTGGTGAGAAGTTAATATCCACAATGTCATTTAAATCAAGACTGAATTTGATGCCCAATAACTGAAATTCATTTGACTCCCAATGTATTTTCCATCTGTGATGGAAAGTTTCCTTACTAAATTTTTTACTGCCTATCCAAATAGCTTTGGTCTTTTGTTTATTCAACTGTAACCCAGAAATTCTTGCAAAAGCTTCAAGGACTCGGAGTGAAGCATCAAACGAAGAGAACGATCCGTCCAACAGAAAGGATGTATCGTCCGCGAACTGAGATATTTTAACATCGTTTTCACCAAACTTGATGCCTTTGATATCTTTGTCATTTTGGACTAAAATAGTCAAAATTTCACAGCAAAGTAAGAAGAGGTATGGCGATAGAGGGTCCCCTTGTCTGCAGCCTCTACTAATCACGAAAAAAGGAGAGAGAAAACCATTCTGTAGAACAGAAGATGATATACTATTATTAAATATGGAAATCCACCTTTTAATCGAGGGTCCGAAGAGGAAAAAATCTAGAACATCTGATAAAAAGGACCATGAAACTGAGTCGAAGGCTTTTTCAAAATCAATGAGCAAAATAAGACCGGGTATATTCTCTTGTTCTGTTAATTGTAATAGATCATAAATTAATCGAACATTATCCCCTATAAATCTACCGCTGAGGAATCCCGTTTGGTTTTCGGATATGAGCTTATCTAAAACCGTTTTTAATCGTGCTGCAATACATCCGGATGCAATTTTATATACCACATTTAAAAGAGAAATTGGCCTCCAATTATTCAGGTACTGTTTTTCCTTCCCCGTTTTGGGTATACAGGTTATAATGCCCCGTCTTTGGGTAACCGAAAGCATGCCTGTCTCATAACCATAGTTTATCGATCTGACAACAAAGTGTCCTATATCGTGCCAAAAAAATCAAAAAAATTCAGTTGAAAAACCGTCAGACCCAGGGGTCCTATTGTTCTTCATACTTTTTAAGTAATTTGTCACTTCTGCAAATGTTAGTATACCCTCCAAGCTCATCGAATCTTCATGGGAGAGTTTTCTGACATTGCACTCGCTTATCACGTCCTCCACAGTGTTTGAAGTTAGATTTTCATGGTTCTTATTTGTATATAGATTTGCATAGAATTGCATGGTTTCGAGCAGAATTTCTTTTTGATTCCTGATGATCGTTCCGTCTTTCTTTTCTATTTTTGGGATAATTTTGTTTGTATAGTTACGTGATTCCAAGTGGCAGAAGAATTTTGAAGGTTTTTCTCCTTCTTCAAGCCAACGGGCACATGATCGAACGTAGCTACCATACAATTTCTCGCTTCTGATTTCTTCTAATTCATTTTTCTTGTCTTCGATCAGGGACGTGGGTATATCAATCATTGACTCGGCCGTTTCAATGTCAGAGATTAGTTCCTTTTCTCTTTTGTTGATTTCTTTTTTTCTAAACGAGGAGTACGAAATCGATGCTCCCCTAATTTCCATCAATAAAGTTTCCAAAAATAGTTGGTCGTTAATAGTAAACTGTATCATTGAATTGGAAATGTTATCCAGATTTTCATGAGAATATAAGGGGATACTATATTGGGCTTTTACTCTATGAATGGTTTCTTTTACTCGCTTTGAATAGTCCTGGTCCTTAAGTAGAGCGTTATTAAATTTCCATAGAGATTTTCCTTTCACAAAATCGTTGAACTTAAGTTTCAGTATGACTGGAGAGTGGTCGGATCTGTAGCTACCAGAAATTCGAACGTCGCTTATGTCCTTCAACAAATTTTCAGAAATCAGAAAAAAATCAAGTCTTGCTTGTTTTATAGGTGTTTTCCGTCTCCATGTAAATCTTTTCGTATTGGGATATAGCGTTCTAAACGGGTCTAATAATCCTGTGGTCTCTTTTAATTCAAGAACTCTTTGTCTTGCATTCGGGTTATTAATATGCATATAATTGTAAGTGTCCAGTTCCTGATTTTGGACTAAATTGAAATCACCGCATATACAGATTTGTTCATTATCAAATTCCTCAACAATATCATTGATCTCATCAAAAAATATTGGGTTGTCATCGTTCGGACCGTAAATATTTACGATAGTAATTTTCCTTTCTCCAATCTGAATATCTATCACAATGTAATTCCCGTTTTTATCTGTCTTTGTCTTTTGAATTTTGTATTCGAAGTTGTCATTTAATAATATACAACCACCACGTGCATTAGAGGCATATGAGCTGAAGACAACTTCAGACTCCCATTCTGAACGAATATGAGATTCTTTTGCTTCAGTAAAATGAGTATCTTGCAGACATATAATATTATATTGTCTTTCTTTTATATAGTGGAACACATCTCTTCGTTTCTCTCCCTTACCGAGTCCTTGACAATTAATGGTAGCTAATTGAATTAAATCAGACGCCATTTATGTAGAAACTGTTTTCACGACATGTAAGAATAAGAAAAAACATACTACCTGGATTCGTTACTGCAGTATAAATCGAAAACATCGTTATCAAATTATATAAAACTATAAATAATATCTGCAGGATATTGTTCAATAGAAGGTGACTGTTAAGTAAATAATGACTTAGTAAAAATGTTCGAAGTGCCGTCACATAATGGTTTTGAATCAGGCAAACATGCGTCTGCATGCAGTAATTGACGGTGAGCCCGTAAATAGACATTCGTGTGAATATATTGTACCGTGAAAGATCGTTCTGAAAGATTGTAGTGATACATACAACGGTGCACGATTTGGTTTCACAAAGTTCGTCGTTTTCACTGGCGTCGCTAGTTGGCCTGATGCGCGGGAACTTGAGCCTTGAATAGTTGTCCAGATTTAGATGTCGCGCACAAAAGTCGTTCAATGTATTAGCATAAACACTCACAGTTTCTGCATGGGATACCACACATACCTTGGTCACTTTATTATTCAGATCTTGAACCGCGTAGAAACAAGTATTTCGTGCTTGTCTGAACAAATCCCTGAAATGACGTCATTGCCTATAACTTGGAAAATATAATCTACATAAGACAAGAAAATAAGGGAATACGTGTACCAGCGTGCTTTCACTGAAATTAATACAAGATAGTTGACTGGTCGGTCTTTTTCGTAATCTAAATGAAGGGTTTGACGTTTTGGGCCCGTGCCATCAACGAAACTCCACGCAATTATACACATCGAAAAATAAAAGAAAAGGTAAAAAGGCACGTACTTGCAGTACCTTTGACCTGTTTGTAGCGATGTAGAAATGACACTCTGGGAAAAGCTGCACTCAATTTCAACAAAAAATGGGGGGGGGGGGGAGAGAGGGGGATATCAGCTCCCTATTTATATACATGTATATATGTACAACTAATCTGTACACGTTTGACCACAATCCCTTTCACTGAAGTGGCGTTATAGCACGAAAATAAGGATTTTCAATAATTTCCTGAATTTTTGTGGGCATACCTGGATGTTGATTTCCGACACATTGTCCCCCTCTAATGCATCCATCAACAACGGAATGGCGATTTTCAATAATTCCTCAAGGTTGGGCTTTCCGTAACTTTCGTTTTTAGGCTTGCGTATGATTACAGCTTACTCTTCTAAAATTGTTTTAATCGGGGCAGACGTGGAGTTAGAGTTAGCCGTTACATGTCCATCAGATATAGATTTATACAGCACTTTATTACAAACAAAAGAAAAACAGCAGAAATACTGTTAATGGCCAAGATTCGTAAAACACACGAAGGAAAACTAAATAGATTCCGTGGTACTATCTTCCTTTATATCTGGATTTATCATATCCGTTATCCGTGAGAAGGCGATCTGTCTCCTGATTGGTTCTTTCCCATGGTAACTCATCCGTCCCGGCGAGGACAGTAAAGGCCATCGTCCCCAATACATCGATAGCAGCACATACGATATAGACGACTTGCCATTGTTCTCGTGTGCCCTGAAAGACCAAATATATACCGAGGTACATTTAATACATCAGTCCATCACAGTCATTTTGTACGTCTGTATCACAAATATTGTAGCTGCAGAGTCGTTCATGCAGTTTACCCAGATAGACAGTTATTGTTGATTCAGGTCCATATCACATTTCGAGATATCGACACAATATGAGGTAGATGTACGAAAGGGCGATGATAGTTTGTTACAGCTTATTGTTGATATTCTCTTACATATCGTTTATACATATCTTTTATACACACGCAAGATCAGATAACAAATACTTGGGAATTTCAAATGCGTCACCTTAGATTATAACCAATGTGTCTACCCATCATGCCATGGCGGCGTAATATACATTTACGACCCAATTCATTCAATCACTAAATTGATATATTGTAGCATAAATAAATTTCAAGTGCACAAGAAGTATATATTAATCATTGAAACTTCAGAACACCAGTTTGATATTAGACCTCCACGTAATCTATACTTACTTCCGTTGTAATGATTGTTACCATGAATGGACCAATGATTCCAGTCAAACCGAATAAAGCGTAGTACATGGCAAATAAGGGAGCGCCAAATCTGAAATCGATCAAGTTAGCTTTGTTGACATATCAGGGACGTTTTCGACAATAACGGATATGATATACAAACAAGTTAATACAGATCCTGATACCAGAGGTGATTTTTCTACGGGACAGATTTGCTGACCCGAACTCAATTAATGGTACACAGGATATCGATATGCAAAGCCTGGATTTATATCATTCGTTTATAGAGACTGAATGGCTGGATGGCGATTGGACCAGGTAGGGATGGATATGAAAGGGCACCCTCACCCCAAGCGTGCCGAGGTCTTGCTTGAGACGAGGCAATACTCCTTCACGAGTCACCTCTCCATACAGGTTAGTAGGCGCCAGAATCCAAATCTCGCTGGCAGGTTGGCAGGCTTGTGGATTGTAAGAGGTAGACGCATGGACAGCGGTTAAGCAACCACAAGAGACGATGACGCAGTACCTTCGGCCAGACTTCAGGGAGAACATGGTAGTTGTGTCCCCGCGCACAGCTCTGCCATCGACTGGATTACGCCGGTAACACATTTCAAGTCCCAGTTTCGAGACGCACACCATACGCCCTCGGCCTGACTCCGAAAGGAAAAAGATCGGTCGTGATCTGGACGTTTGATATATTTATAGTGAACGAGCCAAGGACCACTACGTCAACCCACAAAAAATGGTACAGATGTCTATCTACTATACTCATGAAGTGATTATCTGGTGCCACTGTGACAGCCAGAAAATCATGACCACTCAGAAGCTCGCTGTGATTCCTTATGCCGACTTGAGCACGGGATTCTCCCCATCAAACCAGGCGGTCGTGTATAGGTCATTCTAAATATACTACCAACGACGTTTCCAATTGGTCTTAACGAAGATTCTGGATGAAGTGTGAGATTTAGCGATTGGGGCGGAGGATTTTCTGGTTGAGCCCCTGGAAGAAGCTAGCCATGCATAGCAGACCGGATTGCACTTCAAAGTTTGTCGAAGCTGGGTCGAGAGTAGAATGAATATTACAAGCGTCTGGTCCGTCATTCATAATTCAGCCGTCGATCATCAAAAATAATCCAAAGACCTATTCCATATTCCATATAACAGTGTTAGCACCAAATTCAACAAGCAGCCAGAGGATGCTAGGTCCCCCGCCGAAATAGCAGCAATATTTTTTAGCATTGTTGGTCTCAGGGGATATACATGAGAGAGGCAACTGCTGCTTCATAGGCGTTGGATGTGGAAGGGTCTTTCTGCCTTCCCAAGTTTTAAGATCAACTCAGAACGGTTGACTGAAAGTTGATTGCTTCTATAATATAGTTTCCATGCAGTGAAGCATGGAAAGTATGTAACCGAGAAGCAACCCCAAGTGACATCTCAAGGCATTATCTGCAAACCAAATTTTACAAGAAGCTGAAGGCATCCTCAACCTATTGCCCGGAAACCAAAATTTAAATTTGCCACCAGGTGTTGCCACCTGTAGGTGCAGTGGGCGAAATGCAATGCCAAGCATCATCTCATGGCATGGTACATGTATTAGCCTATAGTATTGCACCCTTCTATGGAGGGCCAATGATCGACTGAAGCAGAAACATTTTCCCAGTTAGACGGCAGATTTTGAAATCAAAAACGAGGCCACGCTATGTCATCAGTCAACTGAGACAGTCACGTTGTTGTGTATGAAGATTGGGGTGGCTCCTATAAATAGTGATCCAATGAAAATGCTCGCATTAGTTCAAAATGGCGGGGTCGAATGACCAATCACTGAAGGGGAGACAGCTGGAACAGTACGCTGACACTGTCTGTAAATTATAAATATCCTGATTTAACAGAGAGTTCTACAGTCTAGGTACATGTATCAGCATACGAACTTTGAGAAGAATCTGAAGAGGGGTCTTCAAGTTATTGCCCGGAAACCAAATTTAGATTTATAGGCACAAGACGTGTGCGAAACACAATCCCAAGCGACATCTTTGGGCATATAAATACCAAATTGAGAAGAATCCATTGTCACTTATTGCCAGAACAATTTTCAGATTTGTCCACCAGGTGTCGACACCAGTAGGCCTATGCAGAAGCAGGCGAACTACAACCCAGGGGACATATTCTGGCATGGTATCTGCATACCAAATTGGAGAAGAATCCGGTGAACGAAATCAAATTTAGATTTTGACAGGAGGACGTGGTGCTACCTGTAGGTGAGCAAAGCGCAATCTCAAGTGACATCTTATGTCATGTTATTACCCGAAGACAAATTTGGGATTTTGCCACCAGGTGGCACCACCTGTAAGTGCAAACGAGTGAAAGGCAATCCCATGCAACATCTCCTGGCATGGTACATGCATGCTAAATTTGAGAAGAATGCATGCAGTTCTCAAGTTATTGGCCAAAAACAAATTCCAGATTTTGTCATCAGGTGGCATCACCTTGTAAGCAGAAGTGGATCCCAAGCAAGGTACAATGTATATGCATGCCTAATTTGGGTCCAAGAATTCGATGAGCAGCTCTCAAGTTATTGCCCAGAAACCAAATGTCGAGTGACATTTCAAAGCGTTTCAAAGTTGCAGCACAAAATAACGGAAAGAACCCTAGTGGCGCCACCTTCAGGAAGATCTTTCTGAAACACAATACCAATCAACATCTTGTCACAAGGAATGCATATATGCCGAATATTGAAGAAACTAGATAGTCAATCGAATACTATCGAGAACGCATCCCTTTTGCCTCTTTATAGTAAAGGAAACATTCATTATTTGTGAAGAAAGTAAAAGCATAAAACTTAGGAAAAACATCATTAACATGGCCCCATAGGATACCTTGAGGGAAGGTACCAACATACCAAATTTAAAAGAATCCGTTTCGGTCCAACGTGCAGTTACTGTCCGGAAATGCAATTTTACCTTGGCCCACAGGTTAGCGCCATGTATAGGCAGATAGGCATAAAAAATAATCCTTGACATTGGAAATAGAAAATGTTAACTTGGCCTACCGGTGGCACCACCTATGGTCTGATCGACAAGAAAAACAATCCCAAGCGAAACCTTCAGGTAAGGTACATGTATTCATATACCAAACTTAGAAAAAATTCAGTCAAGGTTTAAAAAGTTATTGTCCGGAAATATCATTTAAAATTGACCCCCAGGTGGCACCACCTATATGTGGATCAGCATGAAAAACAATGCCAAACGAGAAATTGAGGTGAGGTACCTACACACCAAATTTGAAATAAATCCGTCAAGGTTTTCAAAAGTTATTGTCTGGAAACACTTTACTTAGCTTTCAGGTGATGCCCTCTGTATACGAATCAACACAAAAAATATTCTCAAGCCAGATCTTGAGGCAAGGTATCCACACACCAAATTTGGAAGAATCCTGAAGGTTTTCAAAAGTTATTGTCTGGAGATGCAATTTTAACTTGTCCCCCAGGTGGCGCGACCCAGAGGCGGATTGGCATGAAAACCAATTCCAAGCGAGATCTACAGACAATGGACCCACTTACCTATACAATACGAAGCTGCGCATTTGAAAACCCCTCGGCTCTGGGCACCAGCAATTCATAATATATTCAATTTGAACTAAGATGTCAGGAACACCAAGCAGTCAAGTGACAAATGTACAGATTATCAAAAATTTTGCATTTAGAAATGACTCCTAAGGCTTCCATCCAATCAAAGAAACTGGTATTCATTCCACAAATCTCTTGATGCATCGATAATGTATACCAAATTTTATATTGAGCATTTGAACAGTGTCAGAGATAGAAATCATTAATGATTTTACATAAATTAAAGATGGCTGCCCATCCTTTCCGCCACTCAGAGGAACGGAAAGTCTCTTCATACATCGATGCTGTAAACCAAGTTTCGTATAGAACACTTAAATGGTCAGAAATAAACAACATTAAAGATTTTGAATAAATTAAAATGGCCGCCAAGATTTCCGCCCAATCAGAGAAACCAGATCTGTCATTCATCGTAAGTCTCTTGATGCATCAATGATGTATACCAAATTTTACATTGCGCACTTCAACGGAATCAGAGATGGAGATCATTAATGATTTTGCGTCAATTAAAGATGGCCACCAAGGTTTTCGGTCAATCAGGTCCCGATTCAAATATAAAACAATTGAATGGTAACCGAGATATGTATCATTATCGATTTCGCATAAATTAAAGATGGCCTCCAGGGTTTCCAGCTAATCAGAAAAGCCTGTTTGGTAATTCGTTGAAAGTTGCTTGATGTATCGATGATGTATATCAAATTTCGTATTGAACAGCTGAATGGTTTCCGAGATATGGATCATTATCCATTTTGCATAAAATTAAAGATGGCCGCCAAGGTTTCCACCCAATCAGGTTCCAATTCAATAGGCTTCTGGTCCTTGACTAGGTAAATAAGCATACCAAATTTGGAATTCATCAGCGGAACGGTTTTCCTGCTATCTCGCTCACGAACGGACAGACGGACGTACAAGACTGTGACAATACCCCATGGTCAAAATTGGCCGAGGGGTAAAACATGGGTCTGTGCCTGATAAATGGAAGCCTTTTGGGGTTGCAATCCATTGACGGGTGGCAGAATTATACTAATATTGCAGACTACACACAAATTTCAACTTTCTGCCGAGATGTATTGGAGATATGTATGTTCAAACAAAATATATGAAGGTCGGGCGAGGGCTAGTTTGGGAGATAGAGGGTGCGGCTCGGCACCCTGGGGGTGGGGACATGCTCTCCTTGAGGGTAGTGGTGGTGTTCCGACATGAAAGTCATAGAAAGCTCTCTGTACATGAACAACCGCACTGACAACTGCATGCCATCATCTGTCAGTCTGAAGACCAGCAGGGATGAATTCAGTTCAATTCAGGAAATTGATCATATGCACAATGTGCACCCGAACTTTAGGAACTCAGTTGTGCACCCGAACTTTAGGAACTCAGTTGTAATTAATATAGTAAGTTACATGTGTGGATACAAATGGTTCGTGCAGAAGCTTTAGGGTAAATCATATGATGTGAAATGCAATTATTCGATAGCAAAATTGAAAGAAATGTTGTCCTTCGTTTAAAATGACACGAAATTAAAAAACCAGGGGTTCAGTACTGCGGGGATTCCCCGCCAGTTATTTCATATTATACTTCTGAAATAAAAAATGGTTCATGCAAAAGCTTTAGGATAAATCATATGATGTAGAATAGATTGATTTCATAGCAAAATTTAAGACCAATTTTAACTGGAATGGACAAGAAGAAGAGAAGCTCAGTGGCGCCACCTTAAGGCAGATGTTGCTGAAACCGGCGACTGGCGTCTTGTCGCAAGGAATGCGTATGCTGAATTTCTGGAGAATCCAACAAAGCATTTGGCAGTTATCGCTTGCAAAGAACATCGCTTGCAAAGACATCCACGAAAAGGAATGGACATGAAGAAACGAGATCCAGTGGCGACACCTTCAGGCAGATGTTGCTGAAATGCAATAGCAGCGGCTGAGCCAATGTCTTGTCGCAAGGAATGCGTACATGCCAAATTTTGTGAGAATGCGACAAAGCATTTGGAAGTTATCGCTTGTAAAGAATTCAAACTGACATCCCCGGACACAATGCACCAAGATCTATTTTGACCCAGTGGCGCCACCTTTAGGCAGATGTTGCTGAAATGCAATTCGGACTGGCGTCTTGCCTCCAGCCGAAATTCAACTGGGGGTCAGATAACATGGAGGCAGATAGGACGGGACACAATTTTTGCTTTGAAAATATAGAACTAAGTATGAGAAAATTACCAAACTTTCAGACACAGAAGATATCTTAGCTCCCCAACATATATGTTAGAATGGTAATTGAGTTGTACTTTTTATGATAAATCTCATTAACTTCAATGTTAAATGTAGACTTTTTAGAGGGGGGAACAGCGGGGGAGTGACGTCATCACGTGTTCCTCTATAATGTCTGCTGCTTCAAACGAGTAGGCCTACAAGTTCAACGTTCAGTTTTATTTTTTTAACAACAAAACTTGCATAATGTTAGCAACAAAAGTACATATCATAGGGCGTGTGAACAGTACTATGTAGTGAATGAAGAACAGAAATGCTGCAAATGCCCTGACCTGATCAAGTACATGTCACGCTAAGAACCTGGGATAGGTCATAAATTTTCCGAAGATGTACCGTCTTGCCGGACGTCCACGGACACAAAGAAGCAAGAACCAGTGGCGCCACCTTCAGGCAGATGTTGCTGAAATGCAATACAGACTGGCGTCTTGTCGCAAGGAATGCATATTCCGAATTTCGAAAAATCCAACAAAGCGTTAGGAAGTTATCGCTTCGAACAGACATGCACGGACGTACACGGACATCCACAGACACAAAGAAGCAAGAACCAGTGGCGCCACCTTCAGGCAGATGTTGCTGAAATGCAACACGGACTGGCGTCTTGTCGCAAGGAATGCGTATTCCGAATCTCGAAAGAATCCAACAAAGCATCGGGAAGTTATCGCTTCGAACAGGCATGCACGGACGTACACGGACATCCACGGACACAAAGAAGCAAGAACCATTTTAAAGTCCCCGGCCACGTTGCGGCGGGGGACAAAACACAATCATAATATACATAAACATAGGCTAGTTTCCTGCAAGTGAGAAACGGTCAACAGTTTTCATGATGCCGGCAAGACATCATGATCTTCCAAAAATATCAAATCCGTATCGCTGATCAGTATTCTTAATCCATACCATGTGATTGCAATCCAGTGGACGATGAACTATACTGGACAATCATGCCTGTACCATTATGATCACAGATATCACCATTTGAGACAATTAACCCTATCTGGCAAGAGCCTCTTGGGACATGTCCAGGCCTTGGGGGGGGTGGCCCTTCAAATTATATTTCTGACCCCTTCAGCTAGGGGGCTGAAATTTACCACACTATACCCTTGGGCCAAGCTCTATCAGAATATGTAAAAAAAATCCAAGTTGACCGCTTTGTTCAAAAACGACATTTTTTGTTCGATTTTTCGGGGTTTTCGATTTTTCTATTTATGCAATTTCTCCACAAAAACTATATGATAAATTAGTAAATATTAATGTGATGCGAAATAAAATAGTTTTTGCCCAATTTTCATCGCGGGAAAGCAGAAATGTTGAAGAACGAGAGATCCTGAAGGATCTTGGCGCCCACCATTGTCCGAAAATTGTAAGCTAATGACTAGAGGATCTTTTTGTCCATTGTTACTAAGAACAAACGATTGATTTGTAATTTTGTTTACAGAATTTCGAATCTGAGCGAAAAAGATCGGAAAAGGGACACTGAAAAACACCCAGATATAATCTAAGTTTCAGGAGTTTCAAGATTTCTAGAAACTGTACTTATGTCGGTTGTTATAATACAAGAGAAATGAGCAAAGTTAGTCTGAAAGTGAATGCACATGTACGGAGGATCCTTCGCCTTTGTTTTGTAGTATTTTTTAAATTTATTTTCTTGCACGTGTCATCATTGGGTACTGGAAGCCAGGACCAATCTCTTTGACACTTTGGCAT
Organism: Hanleya hanleyi; assembly: GCA_036873755.1. Classification (NCBI taxonomy): domain Eukaryota; kingdom Metazoa; phylum Mollusca; class Polyplacophora; order Lepidopleurida; family Hanleyidae; genus Hanleya; species Hanleya hanleyi. Next base: position 49,270 of record JAVTVY010022462.1, on the reverse strand, counting down.
GAGCTATGAAACATACTTAAGATTTTATAATTAAGAACGAATGCTAATTCTGTTCCGTTTACTGGGCTAGTTTGAGATATCTCTTTTAAGATACCATGCTCGAAAATAGTAAGATGGTACAATACTTAATACTGAAGGGATCCGGTCCGGGCAGTAATGTTGAAACTTCAAAAGTGTCTGAATCCTGATTATCTCCTTTGGATAGAAACATGCAGTAGTCTACAGTTGTCGAGTTCTGACGTTGAGTCACAAGAGTGACGTCCCTTCATGTAGCCGACCCGCCGGCAGACGAAAGGGTGGAGCAGTTCACTTGCTACTGCATGGACTAAAGAAAACTGATTTAAAATTTGAAGAAATACATTTTAATTCCGAATTATTTGAACTCCTTGCTATGGAGGGTGAAGGTATGGATATTCTCTATAGTCAATATATAGAATATGCCCCACCGTTTGATCTGCCGACTCTTGTGATGCAACGTCACAACTCGAGAATACCGTAATAATTTGAAGCGTAACTTGTATTTTTGAATCGGACCAAAAATAGTATCTTGCACTACTAGGCCCCATGTGGGACCTGTGTATCAAATTTGAGAAAGATCCATGCAGTACTTCCTGAGAAATCACGATAACAAAGTTGCATGAGAAAATCCAAGATGGCCGCCTGTTGGCCATATTGGATTTTCGAATCGGACCAGAAAAGGTATCTTGCACAACTAGACGACAAGGAGAATCTGTCTACCAAATTTAACAAAGATCCATGCAGTAGTTCCTGAAAAATCACAATAACAATGTTTCAAGGGGAAATTCAAGATGGCTGCCTTGTGGCCATATTGGATTTTCGATTCGGACCAAAAAAGATATCTTGCACAACTAGACCATAAAGGGATCCTGTGTACCAAATTTGAGAAAGATCCATGCAGTACTTCCTGAGAAATCACGATAACAAAGTTGCATGGGAAAATCCAAGATGGCCGCCTGTTGGCCATATTGGATTTTCGAATCGGACCAGAAAAGGTATCTTGCACAACTAGACGACAAGGAGAACCTGTCTACCAAATTTAACAAAGATCCATGCAGTAGTTCCTGAGAAATCACAATAACAATGTTTCATGGGGTAATTCAAGATGGCCGCCTGATGGACATATTGGATTTTGGAATCGGACCAGAAAAGGTATCTTGCACAACTGGACCACAAGGGGAACCTGTGTATCAAATTTGAGAAAGATCCAGGCAGTACTTCCTGAGAAATCATGATAACAAAATCTCATGGGGAAGTCTAAGATGGCCGCCTGGTGACCATATTGGATTTTCGATTCGGACCGAAAAAGGCATCTTGCATATCGAGACCCTAAGGGGAACCTGTGTACCAAATTTGAGAAAGATCCATGCAGTAGTTCCTGAGAAATCGCGATAACAAGGTTTCATGGGGAAATCCAAGATGGCTGCCTGGTGGCCATATTGGATTTCGAATCGGACCAAGAAAAGGTATCTTGCACAACTAGACCCCAAGGGGAACCTGTGTACCAAATGTGAGAAAGATCCATGCAGTAGTTCCTGAGAAATCGCGATAACAAGGTTTCATGGGGAAATCCAAGATGGCTGCCTGGTGGCCATATTGGATTTTCGAATCGGACCAGAAAAGGTATCTTGCACAACTAGACCCCAAGGGGAACCTGTGTACCAAATTTGAGAAAGATCCATGCAGTAGTTCCTGAGAAATCGCGATAACAAGGTTTCATGGGGAAATCCAAGATGGCTGCCTGGTGGCCATATTGGATTTTCGAATCGGACCAAAAAAGGTATCTTGCACAACTAGACCCCAAGGGGAACCTGTGTACCAAATTTGAGAAAGATCCATGCAGTAGTTCCTGAGAAATCGCGATAACAAGGTTTCATGGGGAAATCCAAGATGGCTGCCTGGTGGCCATATTGGATTTTCGAATCGGACCAGAAAAGGTATCGTGCACAACTAGACCCCAAGGGGAACCTGCGTACCAAATTTGAGAAAGATCCATGCAGTAGTTCCTGAGAAATCGCGATAACAAGGTTTCATGGGGAAATCCAAGATGGCTGCCTGGTGGCCATATTGGATTTTCGAATCGGACCGAAAAGGGTATCTTGCACAAGTAGACCCCAAGGGGAACCTATGTACCAAATTTGAGAAAGATTCATGCAGTAGTTCCTGAGAAATCGCGATAACAAGGTTTCATGGGGAAATCCAAGATGGCTGCCTGGTGGCCATATTGGATTTTCGAATCGGACCAGAAAAGGTATCTTGCACAACTAGACCCCAAGGGGAACCTGTGTTCCAAATTTGAGAAAGATCCATGCAGTAGTTCCTGAGAAATCGCGATAACAAGGTTTCATGGGGAAATCCAAGATGGCTGCCTGGTGGCCATATTGGATTTTCGAATCGGACCACAAAATGTATCTTGCACAACTAGACCCCAAGGGGAACCTGTGTACCAAATTTGAGAAAGATCCATAAAGTAGTTCCTGAGAAATCGCGATAACAAGAATTGTTTACGGACGGACGGACTGACGAACTGACGGACCACGGACGACGGACCACGGTCGAAAAGCGATTTGAATAGCCCACCATCTGGTGATGGTGGGCTAAAAATGACGAAATATCACTTTTCTGATACCCAATGTGGCCGCGACATTGAATTTACCCATCATTCTCTCCTCGAGGGGTTATGTAAATAGGCTCAAAATGACCACAATATGATAAACTTTAAAGTCACGAAATGTTAGCTCTTATTTTTCTGTCGTTCCGGAAATTGCGCAGAAAGTTTGGTAGGGGGGGGGGGGCACCCAAGCCTGGCAGGGTTAAATCAGATCTTCCAATACAATCATGGATTCAGGCTAATGAAACTAATATAAATCTATTGTAATTGAGAAATTCACTGTTTGCATTGTCCCGGGAATTACAACACATATAAGGGTAGTGGGAAGAGGTGCCGACATACTGACTGCGTCACATGACTTCACAGAATAGTCTTCTGGTTAACCTATTCTAAAGCACATACCAAGAATCTAACGATTCGTGATATGTGTTGTATCTCAGGTACGCTTTTATTGTACCTGTTCATGTGGCAACTTGGATGATATGACCACACGGCCCCTAGCACCGGCATAAGCGGTATTAGATACAAATCTAGAGCTATGATGGAAATGCTCTGACAACTCGTATACTGGTAATTGGTGAGCTGTTTCGCTGTGACAACTCGTACATTGTCAAACACTGAGCAGGATTAATCGGTCCATACCTGACAGTTATATCGTAGTTGGATGACACTTATCATGTAGCCCTGAACCCAAACATCATATCACAAACGTACATGTTGCCATCAATTATATCATATTCTTTATCAAATAAAATAAATATAAAGATATTTGATTTCGCACTGATGGAGATGCGTTTGAGATTCCGATTTCGTTTTTGATATTTTGCAAAAAAAACCTACGGTTGACTATTCTCATAGTGAGCGAAGTATATTATTTTTCGATAACTAATGATGTACTCGCTTACCGTTGTTTGCAACATGCTTAGAATTAGTACTGCTAAGTCAAAACCTTCAAAATACTTTAGAGATTTTTGTGGGAATTATGGCTGACGTATTTCAAACTCAGCCTAGGAACCAAGGACTGTAACTTTTTTTTTTATAGAAATTGCCCTCGTTTGTGCTACACCGCGCCTCCTTTTTAACCTTTTTGAGGTCTGACTGTACATAAGCTTGATATTATGCTGTATTGAGACCGCTGACTAGTATGCTGAGACTGTAAGAGACTTGACAATTACCGGCGTGACTGTCCACATAGGGTTGAAACACTGGTCAGGAACTACATGTAACCGGTCTACACGAGCAAGCATTCTCTCGTCCCAACCTGCGCCCATATAGCAAAAGAAATCAGGTTGTACCAAAGACTCGTACTGGGTAAGCAGATTTTGTTCTGAGTACACTGGGACCAACGATGTCTTTGTTAGAGCGGAGACCCATCCATATTCGGTCAAACATTCTTCCATCCATAAGGGAAAGAGGATGGGACTCTGGTGCCCCTGGTTCAATAAGTGGATTTGACTATGTGCGTCATATCCAACAGTAACCACCAGCCATTCATGATTAAATTCCTGCGTCCATAATCGAATAGCCTTGTCACCATGCAGTCATACAATAAATGTACATAAACGCAAGCCGTATTTGGTCGATGATTGATGGTGTCACATTTGTCGACGACGCTGTAAATGTAGACCAGGAAGGGTGATTATGGGGGAGTCTGGAACAGCTGTACTTGACTTCAGATGCAACAGTGCGGAGAGCTGGAACCCATAGCAAAGACATATTCACCACTGAAATGGTAGAAGAGCAAACACAACATCCAAACCGATGGTGCGACCCCCGACCAATTCAAGGTCATGCTGGAAAGAACTAGAGAATACCTATCCTTCAATGGCCGAGGCCTTGGTGACCAGATTCGCTGAGCTCTTCGCTGGATATGGGCCGCATAATTGTATAACACCACATAAATACTGGGAAGGTAGCTCCAATTCGCATTCCACACAGTCGTCCTGTTTTGATTTTGATATTGGTCCCACATGGTTCTATCATTGCAAAAGTTCCGCCATGAACCCATAATTCCTTCATCTCACAAAAATGTAACGAAAAAACAATTTGTTTCCGTTTCATAGCATGAACAATCTGACATTCGGCTTCAACAATGTTCCATTTCCAGATCTAAATTATTTATATTCTTTCCCTTTATATTTACAGTATAACCCACAAAATCCAGGGATGGTACACCGCCTTGAGATAAATATGAAAAACACCTTACCTTCCAGGGGCTATATCGGATGTAATTGTGACCAAGGCCACCCATGTACCACAGCCTAATACTTGAGGAAGAACGAGTAAAATGACCCCTAATTCTCTCTGGGTGTGATCGACAAACGAAAGTCCCACTAACAATATGGCGGCTGATATAGCACCTGCAATAAGAAAATCAATATGGCGGTCAGGATGAGTAATGGTTGCTGACATTTGTTACATCCTAATGGATTGTGAATGTCAAAACTGCTTCATGGGTGTCTGTTCCAACACTCACTCATTAATTACAACAGTAGCCAGATTTCGGTGAACCTTTCCCAATTGTATAAGTGTGTCCCATTCAGTTTGGGTAAACTCGCTGATTCTCTTGGTGTTGAACATGTTCAAACCCAGTTATGAGACGGAACTTATTCATGCCAAACTGAGTAAGCGCTCTGGATCACACCTAGTCCGACATGTAGCCCCTACAAGATATTTCATAAAACTGATTTCTGTTAAATGTAGGGGCAGGCAGCAGAAAACCATACTTTATACGCCATTTTCTCCACCCAAAATGGTGAAACCCACCTTTTAAGTTAAATCACAAGTGTCGAATCCGTTCTAAACAGTCCGTGGGTAGTTTATTTGAGCATTCTCAACACAACACAGCTTTTCTGAACCGACTAGTCCACTTTTGCAGCTAGTGAGTTCTGGGGCTAGATTGGGTTCAGGAAAGCTGTGTTGTTGTGAGAGTGCTCGAATTATCTACCAACGGAATGTTTAGAACGGATTCCAAACCTGTGATTTAACTTATAAGGTGAGTTTCATCATTTTGGGTGGAGAAAATGGCGTATAAAGTATCGTTTTCTGCATTTCGGTCCGGCAGCTAGACGATGTTGCCGGTTAAACTGGCAGACCCTACACTGAGTAGAAATCAGTATTATAGAATATCTTGTATGGGCTGCATGTCGGACAAGATCACACCATCACGCCACAATAACAATAGCCAAATTTCGGTGAATCTTTCCCAGTTGTGTCGGTGTATAGCATAAAGTTTGAGTAAACTCGGTGATTCTCCTGGTGCTGTACATGTTCAAACCCAAAATTGAGACGGAACATATTCCTGCCGAACCGGATAAGCGCTCTCGATCACACCCTCACGCCATATACTACGAACGCATAAGCGGAATAAATGGATGTTAACAATACTCCAGAGTATTGGTCCAATCACCTTCGTAACAACAGTGTTTGAGTGCTTATACTATTTTATGCTGGAATGTAAATACCTCCCTTGATATATGTACTGCTGCACGGTTTGCAAAATATATTAATCCTTAGACAATACAATTGTTCCGGTGCAGCGACAGGTGCAGTGAAACTCAGCCTCAATTTGTGGTTTGTATTTTCCACATATCAACCTGGGCTACAGCGTGGAAAACTTTTTTAACCGGAAGTTGCCACAATTATCATGAATATAAGCCTAATGGCCCTTCCTTGGAATAGCAGGATAATTTGTTACATTTTTATCATATTTATACCGGTTATCAATAGTTAAAAATGTCTTCAATGCTATAAGTATATGTTGGACAGGGAGATTATGAACCACAAAATTACACGAGAGCCGCGTGTCATTGCATCCATCGATGCGCTGGAGCGATTCGTTTGTCTAAGAATTAAAGTGGAAAAGGGAGATTGCATATAATATGAGGAAATAAAAGGTATCTAAAGACTCAAATTGACCAGAACACACAAACCAGGACACACACACAACCCAGCACACACACACGCGCTCACACACATACACACACACACCAGCACACGCATTCATGCAAAAGGTGCCAAACTGGGACGTCCGTACAAACCCCTCTAAATGGTTTCCCAATGCTATTATTTCGATGTTGAATAGGGACACCCTTCTTAAAGATTTCAGCTACTAATATTTACTATGAAGCTAACTTTTCCAAGAGTGAACCATGCAGCCCAACAGTCGACGCCACTTGAGTGTTTGGTCCGTACACCGGGGATTTGTTAACACAACTGAGCCGTATCGCTGAGTCAACATAATAACGTTGAAACGGGGACACCTGTAATTTGCTTAAAAAATGGTCATGTGGGTAAGAATATCGACGGAGAAATCCATATTCATCATAAAACAACGGGCGACGACCCCGGTTGGAGGGGTGTCCCGGATGGTTTGATGTGTATAACATTGAATACCCCGGTTTGGCACCTCTGGATCACACACACCCACACGCCGACGCCTCCACAGCACATCTACTGTGAATTTTGTAACTGCTTAGGTGACACACTAGAGACCGTTGTCAGCCATTGAGACTTGCTCTGAGGTTAAACACCAGAACAGAATAATGCGACAAACTCTGGGATATGTGTATGCAGCCATACCAGGGACCTCACATGACATGGAAACAAAGGGAGACGTGTCAAAATAGTTTTCTTTAACCACCCAGTAGCACACCGACAAAAACCGGATATATTCTCATACAGTCATATTGATCTTTTCTCAATATAGAGGACTAAAAAGCCAGATTAAAAGCAACATATACAGGTGGCAGGAATGTCAATATTACCCCACAGGTCCGTTTTCTGACTGCATATCTAAAAAGGTATCGCAAAACCCAAAATGGTTCTAATGATGATTTTGTATTTTTGACGTTTTTATTGTTCATGTTCATGTGGACTTCTTGAATGACATGACCACATGTCAACTAGCACCGGCTGAAGCCGTATTAGATACAAATATCCAAGAGTAAAGATGCAATTACAAGCGTCTAGTCCGTCATTCATAATCCAGCCGTCGCCCATTAGAGAATATCCGCGTCCATAATCCAAAGACCTATTCCATTTTCCATATAACAGTATTAGCACCAAATTCAAAAAGACAATCATAGTATACATAAACATAGGCTTGTTTCCTGCAAGAGAGAAGCGGTCAACAGTTTTCAATGATGCCGGCAAGACATCATGATGTTCCAAAAATATCAAATCCGTATCGCTGATCAGTATTCTTAATCCATAATATTCGTTATAGAGTCGTCATCTAAAAAAGATGTATCTCAGTCACGCTTTGATTGTGACTGTTCATATGAGTACCATGAGGATCTTGAAGTACATGGGTTCATACGGCCCCTAGCCCCGGGTTAAGCGGAATTAGACACAAGTTACGAAACGTAGCGCCATAGATCTTGCACGCTACGTTCGTATTTTGCTATCAGCATGCGATATGTATCGCCAAATTTGAGAAACTTTGAGTGGAGGCGCTTGGTGGAATAGCCCTGTTTTATAAGTTTCTGCAACAATGTTTTGTGACGTTGATTAAAATCGTCACATTTAACACAGGATCTAGCAAATGCTACTAAGCGAGATATGTATACGCCATATGCAGGTCCCACTGGAATATTACTGTCCAGAAAGGGATAGTTTACGATGTCGAAATTGTAATCATCTCTTTTGTCATAAAGTCGACGAGAGAGAATGCCTGCTTCATTTTTATAGAGATAGAGATCTAAATAAGATGTGCCTGTAGGGCTATCTGTAGTTTCCTTCAAATCCAGTGAAGGTGGATATATATCCTTCACTGCGTCATTTATATAGCGATTATCCACAGCGAGAAGATCGTCTATATAGCGTTTGGTGAATGAGAAGGAACGGGCTTTGAATGGATCGGTTTTTGAAAGCGCCTGCATATAGTCATATTCATAAGAAACAGATACAGGTCAGCCAACAGGGGTGCACAATTAGTACCCATTGGAATACCTATATGCTGCTGATATATTGTGTTGCCAAATTTCACATAGATATTTTTAATGAGAAATTCAAGCAACTCTATAAATAAAGAAACATCCCATGAATGATATCTCTTGTATGTAGTAGAGCTAAAGAATGCTTTATGGCTTCTGACATTAATATATCTACGATCAGTTTTCTTGAACCCAGATACTATTAATGAACTTAGACGATCAATAAGGTCCTGATGAGGGATTGTAGTATAGAGAGTCGAGAAATCCCATGTGGATACATGTCTGTACGGTATGTGACCTTTAGCATCAAGTTCTTCCGTAAGACATTTTGAGTTTTTCAATATCCACATACATTCAACACCAGAGTTCTTAGAAATAATGGCGCAATACCTTTCCCAAAATACTTTGACCTCCTGAAGGGCCCTCGTCAATAGGGTTGAAAGAAGCTTGGTGGTGCAGCTTCTAGAACCAGCTATGAATCTAGCTTTGTATGGTGATTTATGCATTTTGGGAGTCCAGTATATCAAGAAATCTGATGGAAGTGATGAAATATGTGACCGTTAGGTAGAAGAAACAGCTCAAACGGGGATGATATTAGTGGAAGGCAAGTGTCAAACATGGTTAAACCTGGAACGTCCCCGGTTGCCTCATTATGAAAGTTTGTATTTATGTAAACTTCCCCAGTTGGCAACGCACATAAACGTGACCTATCACACGCACTAGACAAATATACGCTGACATCCTCAGACATCTATCCAATGCAAACACATAAGTGTCTGCACCTGTCCAAAATTACCTCCGGCATACAGTCCTCTTCTGACATAAATTGGACGGACACCTTTCTTGGAGACCAGCCAGTCGGCTAAAGGAGCGATAATTATAGAAGCAACTGCCCTTCCAACTCCCGGAAATGATGACATCAGTCCGTTCTGAAAGACAAATTTTACCAACAGTCAGAGAGAGATGTGATAATCGCCATACAAATTCGCATCACATGCTTCTCTCATTATAATTCGATCACGTTCCGATCAGGTCACGAAGACAAACCTTGCTTCTCGAATAAGTTTCATGGAAAATAAAATAGAAACAGTCACGATTGTTAGACTGAATGTGGACCAGAGCAGAGCTTGGCCGTTGCTCATCCCTGCGCCACGTGATATCCAGTGAATCCTCGAACATCAACCGATCATACACCTCAACGATTAAAGATGATAACTTAACACTTCAACGTGTACACATAGGGACATTCGTTTTGGCCTTCATTTTAAACTTCGTGACACTGTGACGAAGAGATGGGATGAGAGAATCATTTCCGGCGATTATGTCACTTCCGACAACCACGTCGCTACACTCAAAGGTCAAATGGTCAAAACCACAGGACACGAACGTTTATTCCCTCATCTCAGCTATGCATTGGGGAAAACGTGTAGTTATTGCGTCGTTGCGCAGGAACAGAGCATTTCAGACCTAGGTGTGGAAACGCTGTTGGAGAAGGCGAGTAATACCTTAGCCTCTATGATCGACTGACATCAATAACTACAGGGTGAATCTCGGAGAGTCCGGAGTAAACGATTAGCTACATGGCGTTGACAAACCCAGTTCTCCCTTGACTTTCAACTCATCAACACGGGTTATCGTTGCCTTAAGTGCGGACCAGCGTTCACCGGACAGTACGATATGATTAGGCACCAGAAGAATATGCATGGGTACCAAGCCGCTGAAGAGCCGGAAGATTAAAATATTGAGAGTCTACCTGTTGAGAAATCTTCTCATTCTGAGAAAACGCTCGCCGAAGCGAAGAGCTCACACATGGAAAGCCTGAAGCTGGGAGAGGGGACGGGATTACGAACAATGGAGGCTCTGAAAAATGAGGCCAAAAAGAGAGCACGTTAACCTCAGTGTATCTCGGACGTTTGGAAATGACAAGTGCGACACTGACAAAAGGCTATGACCGCCGATTATTCTGACACATAACAAGATGACATGAAGAACGAATAGACGGAAGACGATTACAACACATATAAGGGAAGTGGGAAGAGGTGCCGACATACTGACTGCGTCATGGCCGAAGACTAGCAAATCAACTTCCTTTTTTTCAGCCTTTTTGAATTGACTCCGGACCTGGGAATACGAAACGGAAGTTTCTTTGAAATCGCTCCTACAGATTTTCCTTAAAATTATGCCGAATTTGACCATTTTCGACTTATTAAGGTGTTAGGTACGAAAAAGTTTCTAAAAAAAGTAACATATCAATGCTGTGTCATAAACTACTGAATTAATCATGCTCTTTCAGAAAATATATTCATGTAAGTGGTTTAGGTTGAATATTTTACGACACGAAGAGCGGAATAGAAGAATCCCTGGAGAGCACCCCTAGTGATCGTTTACACCAATCACGGCTTCGGAGCTTTCTCTGTGAGGCGTTGGGTCGTTGAGATGGGCTTGACTGTGTTACTATGACATTCTGTTGCTGCGTTAAGACGGCTTAGTGGAAGAGTGTAGGATGCTACAGAATACTTGGAGGATGGCGGTGGGATTGTAGAAGGACAGTAGAAAGATGTGGTAGGCTGGTGGGAGGAAGCTGCAAAGGTGATGGAAATATGGTGGAATGATAGGATAGGATGGTGTATGGACGATGGAAGGCTGGTAGATAAGTACATACGAATCAGACCAGTACAATTTCAGTACGAGGGGTAAACGGGTTCACACCCGCTCCAAGTTGATAGGTTTAGGCATAGGGTATACCTAGTTGTGTGTAGAGCGTGCGTGTGTGTGAGGGTGTGTGTGTGTGTGTGTGTGATATCACTCCTGTGGATTAGACGGCGGCGGCCATCTCACGTACTTATAAAACCCGTGGAGTCCATTTTCAGGACCGAGAATAGACACAGAGGATATCTGAACGGGTATATGGCTCTACTCGCCTAAATCGTTCCACACGTCACCAACACGTCTTCCTATCGATTGTGCATCAGCAGGATAATTTCACCTGTAAAAGGTCATTCGCAGTTGTCCTAGATCCCCATCCGAGCAGGCCACACATCCCAACAACACCATATTCACCACAACCACCACTACCACAGCAACGACCACGACATATACGCCGAGCGTGAAACGGTTATTTCGGGAACTGTGTACGGTCTCTCCCTGCGATCCTAGTCCTAGTCTGCATCTCCCAAACAGCCCCCCTACCGACTGAGCACGCACATCGATGGCTTCACCGGGCAATGATTATGATACTATTACTATACAGCATGAGTTTTCCTTGTATTCCCTACACGATACTATTCATCAAAATACCCCTCCCTATACCTCATGTGTAGCAAGTGCGCATTCGCAGCGATGACGTCGCATCTTACGATCAGGTCACCACTCCAGTTTGATTCCACACCGTGAAAGTTTTCATTGGATTGCAAGCATCTGGTCCGTCATTCATAATTCAGCCGTCGTCCATTAAAGAATATCCGCGTCCATAATTCAAAGACCTATTCCATATTCCATATAACAGGATCAGCACCAATTCCAAAAAGACAATCATAGTACACATAAACATAGGCTAGTCAGGCAGATAATCCAGTGTATAACAAAACGAGATTGTGAATAGCCATTTTCTTGAGGTCCTGCCTTACCTCCTCTGTCCCAAAAAGCAGGACGTCACGCATGTACAAAGGCATGGTAGAAATGAGCACCGCCTGCGTCCAACTGTTCGCCAATTGTCCAAGGAGGCACGCCCATATCGGTCCTGACAACATCACCTCTTTGAACCGTGGTCTTCTTGACTGCAGATATAAATATGTTTCAATGATTATTTCAGGCAACATAGCAATACAGTAGTGAAAACTGAGCGGAGATTCGGGTCGTCTTATATGGTACGTTCCATTGTGCGAGTAACATGGTTATAAATGACCATAAAAGAGTCAATATTCAGCATTTAAGTTCTTAAATCCGATTTACCGTAAATTCCGAAGCAGATGGAGCCAGTCTGTGTTTTAAGATGTAGTTCTTCTCGTGTATGGGAATTCTTGGATGTTCATCTGGAGAATTGTATACACAGACCTGAAGCATCAACACCCAAAAAAATGTCAAAATTCCTGTAAAGGAGAAACTACTGATGGTGAATTTTACAAATAGTCCTGTAATTTATTACAAATGATTTCTGCATGCAGGATAACGTAATCTAAAGATATTCCGAGGAGTTTGGATCACATGATCAATACGATAATGTATCACGTAAGCAGAAGATAACGGATCACATGATAAATATTGGATCACATAAACTAAGGATATTGGATAATATGATTAGATAGTAAAATAGGGGTCCGAGAACAGAGATCAACTTATTATGTATAAGAATCGCGGACTACCCCCTGGACTGCGTTATCCTCTCAGGCAATTTCCCCGTGCTATACCCAAGGACAATGCCCTTAGGCCAAGCAAACGGAGAAGATCGAAGATGCCGGTACTTAACAATAAACAGCAAACGCTGTCTTCAATCTTTCATTGTATATTCATATACGCTTGTCTACTCATATAAGACTTTGTACATAACTCCACCATAACTCAACTCGAATCGTTTCAATACGTCACATGCTCAGTTTCCAAGACGAAATACGAAAGGAAAGTAGCTTATGTTTCTTTGGATCATTCCATGCTTCGGACTTCCGTCACAATTTAATCGCGTCTGCTATTCAGCTGATTATCTCCTACAAACTACCCCACCTTGTCACAGCGATGATTGTGCATGATTTATTTCCTTTCCAGGTTCAGGAATTGTGTCAGGAATGTTAGTTGAGAAGCTTATGCCGAAGAGAAACTTACCGAAGAAGTAAAACACCAAAGGCCATCCACCTCCGAACGGAAGAGTACATATAAAACCCGATAGACCATAGTTCACAATACTGGCAAAATTTAAACCTACAAAGAACACGAAATACTATACGTTGAGTAACCTTCTTCTTAAATGCGTACCATACCAGGAGAGTGATGTGCCTTCATTGCTGGGCGTTTGTGATTTCCCTTGGCCCGGAGAAACCGATATTTTGATAATTCTGTGAAAAATATCTTCATGGTGGTCCAATGATCAATCAAACTATGACTTATGTATTTGATGAAAACACTGGACATTAACGGAAACATTACGCTTCGAATCATTGGTATCGTTGGAAACTATGGGCCAGTTTCTATCTCGATAATCCAAGATGTTTGATGAATAACAATAAGCTAACTCGTCTTTATTTAGATTTTCCTGTTATATCTTAAACCTTGCATATTTTTGAAGAATTTGGACACTTCATATAATTATCGAAAATAATGAGGAATTGTAAATAATGGCTTGAAAACTGCGGGAGGGAAGCAATAGCATTACCAGAACTTGCAAACGTTAGTAATGTTCCCATTTCCTTCTGTGGTGACCATTTCACAAGCATTACTTGAACGACTGGACCGAACATACCCTGAAAAAGAGATGAACACAACTCAGCTATTTCGATCGACTTTATAAGGTTCTCAGTCCTCACAGCATCTAATTAAGTTCGGGTTTTGTATAATCTAGAACCGGTGTGACAATAAATGGTCAGAGTTGATACATACGACCAAACTGTATGTTCAATTTATGTTTCTGCAATAAACCGAAACATAACGTGTCATCAAGACGGTTCAACAACTTTACGGTTAATCTAACCACTGCCAAACGTTCCATGTCATATCTGTCACATTATTTTGATGCGAAAGACATCAACAAGACTTTATCTCGTGGTGCGCTGTTGTCGTTTGAACAAGTCTCACTCTCAGCCTGACGACACCCCTTCCACCGTTGCCCACAGTCCTCATATCAGATGAATCTGACGAAATGTAAAAAAAAACTAGACGCAATATCTGTAGCTGAAGCTGAACGGAAAAGAGCGCTATTTCTGTATTATGTAGGTCATAGTTGGCCCTCTACTTGACACAGAAGGTGAACAACCATAAAAGGTATTGAGTTCGGCATATCTTCTGCTGCTAAACCTCACAGAATGCTGTCCGTGAAGCACTTAGTGGACTATCTGGCATCATCAATATAGGTGATAATTTGTTCATTCATGGAAAGACGCAGGAAGAACATGATCCTAAATCTCCGCGCCACGTTTTAGCGTCTCCGTGAGAAGCACATAACGCTTAACCCTGCGAAATGGGTTTACAACAAACACCAACTAAAGTTCTACAGACACGTGTTCTCAGCCGAAGGCATCTCACCAGATCCGAAAAAGGTTCAAAACGTTCTAAATCTAGAAGACCCAAGCAATTACATCACATATAAGGGAAGTGGGAAGAGGTGCCGACATACTGACAGAGTCACATGACTTCACAATATAGTCTTCCGGTTAACCTATTCTAAAGCACATACCAAGAATCTAACGATTCGTGATATGTGTTGTATCTCAGGCACGCTTTTTATTGTACCTCTTCATGTGGCAACTTGGATGATATGACCACACGGCCCCTAGCACCGGCATAAGTGGTATTAGATACAAATCTAGAGCTATGATTGAAATGCTCTGACAACTCGTATATTGGTAATTGGTGAGTTGTTTCGCTGTGACAACTCATACACTGAAGATTGGTGAGCTGTATCGTCGTCAGATGAAAATGGCGGCATTTAACACAAAAGACTTAGTCTGTAAGGCCCGGTGTCGACCCAGCATCAACTTCCACAACTGCCAATATATATCAATGACCAGGGGGCGGATCTCGGGGACGAAAAGTCCACCAGCATAATCTCGCCGTATACAGGTAAAAATTACAACACATATAAGAGAAGTGCGAAGACGTGCCGACATACTGACAGAGCCACATGACTGCACAGTATAGTCTTCCGGTTAACCTATTCTAAAGCACATACCAATAATCTAACGATTCGTGATATGTGTTGTATCTCAGGTACGCTTCTGCGAACACAAGTTCGCAGCCTACTGGGCATGATCAAGTATAGCTCGCGATTCATTCCCAATGACGGAATTTCTCCGTGCGCTCGTTCACAAAGATATTCCCTGGAAATGGACTGAAAAACAGGCCAGCGCTCTCACATTTCTGAAGCAGTCACTTGCGTCTACACCAGTCATGGCGTAAGTCGATTCTGTCAAATCAACAGAAATCGTGGTCGAAACAGGTCCGGCTGGACGTGATTTTCGTCAAAAAAATCGACAACTCAGATAAAAAAATTAAAAAAAAAGAATAAAAAATTCTTTTATGCCAGTCACGCATTATCACCAGCCGAACAGCGCTATTCGCGAACGGAAAGAGAGACACTTGCGATTGTCTGGTCCTGTAAATACTTCAATTTTTACATCTATGGTAAATCAGTCACTGTGATCAGCATAAGCCGTGTGAGGAAATTTACAACAATCCCAAGTCTAAGTCTTCAGTCTTCGGTTATGCTTGAAGGATGTTCGCTACGCCTTACGCAACCATACTCAGTAACTGTGAAATACAAACCTGGATAAAAAAAAAAAAAAAAAAAAAATCAAGGGACAATATGTCACGCCATCCTAGTTTCAAGACAACTTCCAGTGTTCACGCTGAACGCATAGCGGAGAAATTGCCAATTTCGTCCCGACAAATGCTACGCCAAACTCTGTGTCGCTGGAGGAACTAGCGATTTGAGTTTCATCTGGTAGAACTGCAAGTTCTGTTTGCGCCGAAGCGAATGACCGAATCGATTTTCACCCTTTTGCGAATCAGTTCAAGTGGATCTGAGTTGTCCTTGAGAAGAACCCACTCAGAAGGTAACATGTGATTGGAACTCTCGTAGAATGGATTCTTTTCGTGAATATTATAAACAACGATAATGAATTATTCCGTCTATGCGAAACAAATTTATTCAACATAGAATGGCGCCACAAAATTTCTTACTAGCAATACGCCCAGGATGATTCTCATGAAGAAGACCAGGTAAGGACTGACGTAGAGGGCTGAGGGTGACGCCATCGTTATAACAACAGCAACCAGTCCAGAAACTCCTAGAGTTCTCTTCGGTCCCAGGACGGATATGATATATCCACTCACCAGTGGAGTAATCAACATGCCAAAATAATGTGAATTGAGTAAAAGACCAATCTCCTCATCAGTCCAGTCAAAGGCTGTGGACTAAACAAGAACAGCAGTAAATACCGAGGTACCATTATCAAATACTCTGATCATACATGGCAGACTTGCTTTCAACTGTCCTGTGGGTATACCACACTTGTTTACAGTGGTTGGTTACGGAAAAAGTTTTCACATATATAACAACTTAAAACAAAACGAAACTAATGAATGGGCATGCATGCAACAGATATAAACAGTTAATACAATTAAATAGGATAAGTACAAGTAAATAGTTGCCTATATGTTCTGGCTCCACCAATCAGCGAACTGGCTTGTTTATTACCCCGCTTCAGACAAAATCGTCCAATGAAAACGCGCTATCATGGTCACAAGGTCGCCGATATTTTTCCATCCACCGCCGTCGATTGTAATTCGGGGTGGGTAACTAGGTTATCTCCCTTTACAGTAGCTCCTATCTCAAAGCATTCGCGTCGGCTGGCTCTCGTCGATTACTTCTCGGACTTCATTTTGACAAGTATTTGTAATAAAGTTGAGCTTCATCAGCTGTAGTTCTAAATTAGATATTTTTTTTGTTTCGCGTGCAACAACAACATAGGGCCAAAGTTGTTCACAAGAAGTCCTTTGTCACAGAAATTGCATATGGACATTAGCGCGTTAAGAAAGGGTCTTCAGCGGGACGCCTCTCCCAATATAAATTTTACTGACCCCATATATTTCTGTATTGGGTTACTGACATACCGTGTAACTAATAATGTCTGACTTAAATGAGACTTGAATCCTACGTGGGCGTACTTTCACACATCCGCTGTCATTTGTTGTTTTATTGTGATAACTGTGAACACGATCACTATGAATATTTTTGAGGCGCTAGATATCTGTACCTCAGTCAAGTTAACAGACGGATACGCCCGCGGCCGGAATATACAGAAATGCCTATTAGTGAGGGCTGTTAGGGATTTTTTGGTTCACAATCTTTCAAAAGCACCAAATTTGGCCCATATGTCGCCCATACCATACTATTTCGATTTTTGACGGGCGCCAAGACGGGCGCCCCCTGGGGACGCCATATTGGCGAAATTCAATATGGTCGCCACCCGGGTTAGAGGCCAATCGTAGTTAAATAACTAAACGGGTTGGAAATATGAATAATAGCACTTTTTAGTGGTTTTGGGGGTCGGGGAATCTGATTGTGATTTTATTTCAACGAGTTGAGGTCAAGGTCACCCTTCAAGGTCACCATAAAGGTCATTTTGGGGACAAATTCGCCATCATCAGTGGTTTTGGAGCAAGATATATAAACTGCCTCATTCTATTGGTTTCCGGGGCTGAGTAACCCGAATCGGACCTTATTTTGGCGATTCGGGGCAATATATCATTTGAGAGTCGCGATAGAGGTCATCCGAACCAGAGGTCAGTTGTAGGTAAAACACCAAAAGAAAGACAAATAATACCATAGGGGTTTGTGGCATTCGGAGAATCCGATTCTGATCTTATTTTGAAGATTTGAGGTCACCCCATTTTGGGGTCAAAGGTCAAAGTTCAACAGTTACCACTAAGAACAATCGAACGAAGATTATTCAGGAGCAAGTTTCATTAAAATACTTCGGAGATGACATCTGCTGAAAAAATGCTATAACTATGCCGCTATGCCGCTGTGTGTATTTAAATGCTCGAAATACAATACAATTAAAGGTCAAAGATCAACAGTTGCTACTAAAAGGAATCGAAACAAGATTATTCAGGAACAAATGTTATTAAAATACTTCGGAGATGACATCTGCTGACAAAATGCTATAACTATGTCGCTACGTGCATTTAAATGTTCAAAATGCAACACAAAGATCGCTTCAGCAACAATATACCAATGATTATTAAAACCTATACCTTCTGGCTTGCGCTCTGAAGAAACTGTGAAGTCGGGTCGCATCCAGTAAGGCTGTGGAAGAGGGGTAGTGCCAAGGAACAAATGGTATGGACTGGAATGTCACAATATTTGTTTCCAGTACCGAAGCCCACCAAGAGTTCCGATAGACCGAGGGTCTCCAAAGACCGGACATCGCTGTCCATCGTGCGAACATAGACTGTTGTATGACCCTCCTCCGTGGCATGTACTAGATGCAGAAGAACCCTGGTGTCCGCCTCTGAATGGTTGCACGGTTGAAGTATTGTGAGGTCACAACGCCTGCTGAAGAACACGGACTCAAAACGGGTACACAGGAGGAGCTTTCCGCCCATGTCAGTCTTGAAGATCTGTGTGCTGACGAATGTGAACGGCTCCTTTTTGTTCTCATTTTTGTTAAAAAGCCGCTGATCCATTCATACATCGTGATTTTAGGGGTACCGGAAAAAGTATTGTGGCATTCCAGTCCAAACTCTGTTCCGATCTTGGTCCGTCAAAGTCCTTGGCACTACCCCTCTTTCACAGCTTAACGGTGTGCAAGACGACTTCACAGTTTCTTGGAAGACCGCCTGCATGGACAGTCTGTACAAGCATATCGGACCTCACCGACACACTAGTGGCTCTCACACACGATCCTGACACTCTCGAGTCCGTGCATATGGAGCTTATAGAATGCTTCATCGTACTAATGTACATCAAGGGATGTGGTGCAGCCGGTGTCAATGAGGCCAAGCATCACCTCTTCACCACTGCAACCAGATCCCTGGAAAACATCCCACCTCCCAAGCCGCGCTGTTGCAGCATGTGAAGCGAGCGCTACTGCAAGCGAGTTTCTACTGGAGTCAGGTCACTTCACTCCAGCAGGAAATCCCTGACTTCAGTGAGTGGAGCTGTCACAAAGATTGCACCAGTACATGGCAACCGCTTTGGACCACTCTCAGCGACACTTCTATGGCATATGCCATTCTCATGCACTGCGGCTGACTCAAGGCATGCACGGGAAGGTGCAAATGCAACTGTGCCGATATCCGATCCTCTGCAAATGCGAAGGCGGGTGCGTTAATAACGAGGGCGGTGATGACAAGTATTACTTATTGCTGGCATCATAGAGCGCAAGTCAGAAGGCATAGGTAGTAAAAGTAATCATTGGTACAGTGTTGCTAAAGCGGTCTTTGTGTTGCATTTTGAACATTTAAATGCACGTAGCGGCATAGTTATAGCATTTTGTCAGCAGATGTCATCTCCGAAGTATTTTAATGATATTTGTTCCTGAATAATCTTGTTTCGATTGCTTTTAGCAGCAACTGTTGACCTTTGACCTTTAATTCCCAAAAGAGGTGACCGTGACCTCAAATCGTCAAAATAAGGTCAGAATCTAATTCTCCGATGCCACAAAGCCGTATGGTATTATTTGCGGTTCTAGCTCTTTTGGTGTTTCCTATAATTGACCTCTGGTTGATCTCTGGTTCAGGTGAACTCTATCGTGAACCTGACGTGCAATATTGCCTTAAATCGTCAAAATATGATCAGATTCGGGTTACTCAACCCCGAAAATCGATAAAATGAGGTAGTTTGTATATCTCGACTAAAAACCACTAAAACTGAAGAATTTGACCCCATAATGACCTTCATGGTGACCTTGGCCTCAAATCGATGAAATAAGATCCGAATCAGATTCCTCGACACCGAAAACCACTAAAAAGTTGTATTTATTTTGATTCTGAACCTTTCAATCAGACGTCTATTCTGCCTGGACAGGCCGATGTTGGCGTTGACGGTCAGGATGTAAGTGACACGTCTGAAGCTTATATTCCGAAATAGCCAGTCAATGAGGAGGACGCCTCAGATCATATTGCTATGGATACGGTACCGCATGACTATTATATGAGCAAGCGCAGAGAGCAGACTTTACCGCCTCCTGTCTTCCATCTTAAACAACGTCGCACTTATACTTTTCGCTTTCAGTGTACCAGTGCTGTTTCTCCTAATTCGATTTCTCTCGGTTTGGACTGATTCCGCCGTTACAGAATGGTGACCATTACTCCACCACAGCGCCCCGCAAACTTTCATATGCCCGTGTGGCCGAGCTTTGTCATATTGGTAACCAGTCTCGTCGCAAGTGTCGAGTGCAACGCGATGATCCCTTGAGATGATTGCAAGAGAGGTGAAACGCGTTCGGCAACTGCTCACGGGTATCAAAGGTATTGTAGATTTTCCCAACGATCTTGCCATTGGATTACGACATTTTTGATGAGATCACCATGAACAGAGATAGAATTAAGCACTTCTCGTCTGCGATTGTTCATATTACCCTATATGTGAATGATTTTATCCATTATGTCAAGGTCGCGCAAGAGCAGGATTGGAAGCGTCTCTACCTTCTTTCGAAGTTTAACAAAATCCTTGAGGCATTAAAGTTAAGTATGCAGACTTACAATGTGGCTTGTCTGCAATATCAGCGCCAGTACGCCTCCATGGAATTCGGTTGTCTGACTGAATAGCTGTTTCTGTCTTCAGAATTGTATACAGCGGATGGTCCCAACTGGAGACAGATTTATCCAGCCTTACATTTGGCATTATCAAAAATGTCCTGGTCCATCCCGTTTGGACGAATGATGAAGTGTCCTTAAAACAATCTGGACTGGGCTTTATGGAACCTGTCCAGGCCAAGGAAGGAGCCATTTCGGGCCGCCCTAATTATTTTCCTCATCCTTCGAGCTAGTGAGCTGAAAGTTACCACTCTATACCCTTTGGTCAAGTCCTACTAGAAAATGCAAAAAAATCCAAGATGGCCACTTTGATGACGTCACAGTGACGTCATTTTCAAGAACGAATTTCTTTGGTCGATTTTTCGGTCAGATTTTTTACATTTTCATTTATGCAATTTCTCCGCGTGATAAATTAGTTAATATTAACGTGATGTGGAATAATATAGTTTTGGCCACTCTTCATAGCGGAAAAGCAGAAATTTTGAAGAAAAATGGAGAAAACATCATTTTCTGGCACCCCAGGTAGCCTCCATCTTGAATTTACCCATGATTGTCTACTAAGGGCTTATACAAATAGACTCAAAATGACTCCAGTATGATAAACTATAAAGTCATTGAGTGTCATCTCTCAATGTTTTGTCTTTCCGGAGATAGCGCAGAAAGTTCGGTAGAGTGGTGGTGGGGGGGAGTGGTTCCCAGGTCTGGTAGGGTTAAATTATATTGCTACACTTCTTCTAACTGATAACGGTGCACATATCGAGTATGGCTTCGAGTCGTGGGCAATGCCCTTATGGCCCTGGTTATTTTGTGCATGTCATGTTGTCGTCTGATCGTAACGGACTGAATACTCGATTTGGATGGTATTTTCATCATAAACGCTATACAAGTGAACACCAAGAGTTGTTATGATAATGCGATGATCGTTTCACGCCATATTCCGTGTGTTGTGAATATCTTGCCAAGTGTCCCAAGTGATTCCTGTCTGGTTAACTTGATTTAATCTAACGATACAATCAGTAAAATATTTGAGCTTGTTCCTGGCGAGTTTGTGTTCCAAAACTGTTGGCGAAGATGGGAATGAATTTTGGGACGGCGCGTCTACGGTGACCCATATGCTCTCTGCAGGACTATATTTATTTAGTCCGCATGATTGTACTTTCTGTGGAAAGGATTGAAAGTTGAGGCAGGGGCATGTTATGACTCGAACTGTCTCGATCTCTTCTAGTGTTATTATCTTACCATCTTTTAACATTCCTGTAGTTTTAAATGAGTCTAATATTTTGTCCTACCTGAAACTAACACTTTGTCATAATCTTCTTAAAGTGAAGCATGTGCCTCTGCAACCTTTGCATTCAGTTACGTTAAATGATGGTTATTCTGTCACTTTTCAAGATGTTTTGACGTACGTAGTTTTTTTCGGTTTTCTTTCATGCATATTTGTTTTTATTTTTGTCTGGATTATGAAACGTTTCAAATTATGTTTGTTTTGGGCGTTGTGTTTTAAAACCTTCGAAGGTGCCCTTGACTGTAACTTCACCTGCTGGTGATGATTTGGTGTTAGTTTTCCCCACCTCTTGCATATCGCTCCAATTTATGACCTATAAATGGTTGGATTTTGCTGGCGGACTGTTAGTCTCCGAGGTCCGTCCTCTGCACATTCGATAAATATATGTAGGTTTATGTAGGGTAAAATTTAAGGCGTACGACTTCGTAGTTCTTTTGGGGTATTCTAGCATTTATCAGTTTTACACTCTTGAGGCGTTTACTTCATCAGACGTTCACGATGCTCATCCATTAACATCAGATGCGTTATTTGTTTGAGGTTATCTGTCATCACAGTTCTCGAGCCAGCGTATCCGGTGCTAGGGGCCATGTTATACTTCATAGTTTACACATGAACATTTGCAATAAAAGCACGGCTGAGATAATAGGACTAAGCCCGAGAATCCGCCGCATTCTCGGGTTTGAATGTGAGATGCATAGGGAAGCTTTTCTGTACAGTCATATGGTTGCTTTATATTCATCAGACTTTGTCAATGTTTCCCAAGTACCCTGGCTCAGGACTGTACAACCTGTGAGCTTGATTTTTCACAAACATGAATTGACACTGTGATCACTAAATTTAGTTAATAGTTTTTCCAGTGCACGGAATGAACCTTTAACTTTTCTGTACGGAGGATGATTGAATATGATGTGATATTAGAGAGACGTCTCACTGTATTAATCTATTTTAACTTTACTCGAATGTTTTGGATTCTTGTCTATTTTGAAGTCAACGTCAAGTCATGGATCTATGGTTTTGCTGTAGTTTCACTTTTCCGTGTATTATTTTTCCATTGTTGCATATATAGAATATGTTAGCCATTTTTGTCCTTTATATTTTGTATCTTTGCCCTTTGTTTGAATCATCAACATCTAATTTTGGACAATAAGTAGTGAGATCTGATAATGAGGAATATGAATGCATCGTATTTTTGGTTCATGAGAAAGAGATAAGAACTTTAACTGGTGATGTGCCGTAAATTTGTTGTTTTCTTGAAGCCGGGTTAGTGCAACAGTTTGGACATCGCGATTGACCTCTTCGTAGTTGTTGTATTCACTGATTAATTTTTCATTTTCTATCTGTGTCCTGCATTTAATATTGTTCTTCCTATTATTTTAGTCACTTTGTAGACCTGAGTTGATGAATTCTTTTGTGTTATTTTTCGCTGATTTTATAATCTGGAGTTAATTTTTATTGTTTTGAGAGATATTAACTGGCGGTGGAGAGAAATGTAAAATATGAGATGTGTTTTGAAGATCTGAACTCAAAATTTTACGAATAAATAGTATATTGTTGATCATTATAAATTGGCAATAATCAAATGTAGAATTGACAGGTGATCGTTTTCAGTCTACAGTACATCTATGCCTGATTAAGCTATACAGTGTGTTTGTCTATGTTACGAACGCTGGTAAGTATAGAGATCAGTTTCCCTGTCAGTGAATGCTCTAAATTGGACAATACAATCTTTTTCCTGAAATAGGATTCAGTGCTTGGCTTTTAATTAACGACTGAGTTCAACAAGATATAGATTAATTAAATATTTACAAAAGCTCGTGGACTCTTGAAGAGAAACATGTCACATGATAATGATGGTAAATATTTACTTGTGAACGATAATACGTAACCGTGATTGGATAAGTGTTTGGTTGTTCGTTTAACAGTATATAAGCGTAATAAACATATTTGTCTTCAGAATTAATATCTGTCTCTCCCTTGAACAAGGACTGTTCATTGTAATAAAGTCTTAATGTGATTGGTTCATGAGAATTGCTTCATATATTTACTTTTGTACCACGACCGCTCCAGTGAATAAACAACAGCTTATCTTTACAACAGTGTCTGGTCTTGTGCCCGGGGAAGAAAAAGAGGCAACGCTGAGGCACAAACTTTTCCTTTGACTGAGGGTTTATAAAAGGTCATCCCCCCTCGGGTTAAAAGCCATAGGGAGGCCTAACTGAAGTCCATAAAAAGATTATACTTTACGATAAATTTGTATCATTCATATTCACTGAAGTGGATTAAGTTTGAAAATACAATTACACATAGCTCTACACGTTTCTCATTGCTATCAAAATATCTGTCTTGTCCATTCGAATGTTGCCCTGGGTAATTGCTTTCCCATCACATCAGTTCAGCATTCTTCAGGTTGCAAGGGTTTACACTAAAGCCAATCTGCTCTTGTGTATCATTTTTTCCAGAACCTAGAATTCGAGTGGAAATAAACTCCCCCTTCTCCATCAGTATATGTTTTGATAAATCAAACGTCGCAGCGAGAACAATACGTGGGCGTCAGATACGAGTCCGTTAACTGCTCGGTTCGATAATATTCCTACACTCGTAACTCAAGGCCGTTTCATAATTATCAGATTGGAACCGTAGATCATAGATTGTATGTATTCTAATACAAGCTGTCATAACCGTCGTTAATTATATGATACTCCAGTAAATGTCTTCATATCAGTTCACCCAGTGTATTTATATCGAAGGAAATATGCCCCAGAGTAAATTTGTACATGCATCCTATACCATGAAATAATTTCTCACCTGGTTATTTCCATCCAATGATGATGTTCCATTTTGCTTATCGGATCTTTCTCCGCGATTCGGGAAGATGCAAACTATTATCATACTTATGTTAACGGAGAGACAGAACGCCAGGAGAATACCCCAAAAGTGTACATAAGTCATCAGCCAACGACAAGAACAGAGCACAGTAGAAGGACGACCGGAAATAGCAGAAGGTCTGCGGACTTCATCTATAAAATGAAAATGACGGACAGAAAGTCATGAAAAAACGAAAACTGTTAAGAGTTTCCTTCCAATTTACAAGTAAATAGGCGCTAGTAATTACACCCATACGATCTATCTATTCCACATTCTTGCCGACGGGCGGTGGTTCTCTTCGTGTACTCCGGCTTCTTCCACCATGCAAACTGACTGTCACCATATGGACAAACTTGACTGTGACATTAAACCAACCCCCCCCCCCCCCCCCCCCCCCCCCCCCCAAAACGAGGTCAAATCATCTCGATGTGTCCCATTGAATAAAGTTGTTACAGAAGACTATCGTTTGGGACGTTTCTGCATTCTACCCTCGGACTATCAATAATATTTGAATAGAAACGGATTTACTTACCCTGATCTAGTAAACCTTTTTTTTCTCTTTCAGTCATCCTTAAGTCCATGTACTTATATCATTTCAATGAAAAGCGCGAGTCACGAAATGTACATACGTTGAGTTTGCAATAGACTATGGTATGCTGTAGATGCCATAAGAGTCCTGGACTTGACGATAGGCAGAAGTGATCAGACGTATGGGTTATGTGCGGGCACGATTTTAAGCACAAATAGTTCAGCTTACAGTCACGTCCTAAGGACTGCTATTGCCGGGTAACTGCGTTCATTCCTCTACTGGTTCATGTTCGACACAAAAAGGCAGTCCTTATTCAGAAAGGCTTGCCACAACTTTAATCACCATACAGCATCACAAGACAATGGCGAAATGTAGAAGGAAATACGAATTAAAAAGTCTTGGAAGAGTGGCGCTGTCAACAGTATATTTACATATGTATGTCGTAATCAGTCGCACGTGTACCATTCTATTTGAAAAAAGGGAATCGTGAGAATGTATCTCAGCTCTCTTCTTTAACAGTCGTTATTGTTTCGGCCTTCAGCAAATGGCACTCCGTTGGGAGCAAGATGTGCGTTCGTTGATCAAACAGATGGAAGGGTGAATTACATTACAAGCGTCTGGTCCGTCATTCATAATTCAGCCGTCGTCCATTAGAGAATATCCGCGTCCATAATCCAAAGACCTAATCCATATTCCATATAACAGTATTAGCACCAAATTCAAAAAGACAATCATAGTATACATAAACATAGGCTTGTTTCCTGCAAAAGAGAAGCGGTCAACAGTTTTCAATGATGCTGGCAAGACATCATGATGTTCCAAAAATATCAAATCCGTATCGCTGATCAGTATTCTTAATCCATAATATTCGTTGTAAAGTCGTCACCTAAAGAATGATGTATCTCATTCACGCTTTTTTTCAATAACCCATGATTCCTGTTGAAGTATTTCTTACATAGAGCAGTACAAGATGATGAGTTTCAGCCATGTATGCCTTATAAAACATTTCGCGATTTTGACGCCGTTGTCTGATTTTCTGTTGGGTCAAAGAGCCAGCAGAACTTGTTGTATGTGTAATCTCATACATTGATGCAATGTCAAGGACATTAACAATGTGGCGTTTTTCCAGAGAGCTCCGGAAACTGAGAAGTGACCTTCGGGTAAAAAATCTCGATATTAAGCGCTTTAAGAGCATTTTCTGTAAAATATTGGTAAGATATGTTTTCGGTAAGTTGCGGTATTATAAGTTACAACGTCCTTACCTGATACCTGAAGGATAACGAAACTATTAAGCTGGTGAAATGCCACGTATCAGCGCTGTTTGATATTTCTTAGTCCAGCTTCCCTTGATCAAATTACTATTCACGATTCCATAATTACTACTGTTCTGTTAGACACAGTGTAGGCTGGTGCATAGTAGTGGTATTGCGACGAGGAAGAATTTGGCTTGAGTCAAATAATGTCATCTGACCATATTTATTGAATTTATGGTCAGGAAAAAAAAGAAAAAAACAACAACAACAAATAAATGTTTTATGGGTGCACGGAAAATGAGCATGTTTTGTTGTTCCAACTAGATATGGTTCTGGTATCGCTTCTGACAATGTGTTCAGAAAAGAATCATCGGATAACTCCGCTTGAGATACGAGCGTCAGCACCCTGATTCAGTAGACCGCCTTCGTCCATGAAAACGTTCCGCGCCCATGATCGAAATTGAATGAAACATACAATGACTCCTGATGCATAAGACAACATTAGCACCAAATTTCAAGCAGGCATAACATAAAAGTACATATTATCATAAAGCTGGACATTTATCCCCGTTCATACTATGAAATGTAGTCCAAGGATAGAGCAGTTTTAATGGAACGTCGGAAGGTTTGAGCATGTTTTCTACATCAGAATTTTGTGTTGTATCTAAAAGTCTCACAGTTGCGTTCTTGATGAAAATGCGATTTTTCTTTCTCTTCCCCCACCAAAGTTTCAACGAAATCGACAAAACAAATGTATTATTACCAGATATGTACCTGGGTCTGGTTTGAATATCTGTCTCATCTTCGCGAATAGCAAATTGAAAACTTCAGCAACCTGTATGGGGTGTTCCTGTATCAAACAATGCAACTTATATCTCATTGATCGTCATAGTGACGTCATAATTTCCAAAAACCATTACATGTCAATTTTTCCACAGTTTTTCCATTCGCTTTAATTTTTGTTTTGTTTTAGTAAATAATGGTAGCACAGGCGATAATATTGCACAATTATTAGCACGTCAAACTTCCTGACATCGCTTTTTTTCTTGTGTTAAGCCTGTTTGTGTAAACGGCTACTAGAACAGTTACCGATAACTTCAAAATGATGGCCAAAATCTTCTGCAAGACGCATCTGTTATATTACGTGACCATGCAAGGTTACCAAACATGACAATAGTGTTACCCATAAATCATAGAAATACGATTTCCATGCAGACATGACAAGTTGCTTCCTTTTAACTGATTTTTGACATAGAGCTGAAGTTATCCAGAACACGTATACAGCGTCTGGGCATCCGTTTCGTAAATTGTGTTTTAATTCCACTAAACGCGGAGCTGGTGACCGTTTGAATATCATGCGATTACATCTGATGTTCAAATGAACAATCATAATTAAAGCGTGACTGAGATACATACTCTGGAAAACGACTTGGAAATTCATCTGGATAAAGAATAATGGTCAGCGATTGTGATTTTCTCTTGCAAGAAACCATCATGTGCTATTATCATTCCATACACATTAGGAATTGGTGCTAACTGTCATACGAAACAGGCCTTTCGATTATTGACGCGGAAATTCTTTAATGGACGACGGCTGAATATTGAATGTCGGATCTCTATGTGGGCCACGATTCATGAAAAGTAGGCCACTCTGTTAACTACTAAGATGCACATAATCAATCTGGAATTTTGAAGTTCTCGGGACAATCTATGTCATTCTTTGGGTTACAATAAACTCTATATAGAAACACAAGCAAATTTCTTGCAAGGGAGAATCGGTCAAGAGTTTTGCTGATAATGTATATCAAATACGCTTGAACTTTTACCTAAATGTACTCATTTAAAGGAATAGTAAATCTGTCGAATAAGCATGTTGGGAATGAAAGAATGGTTCATTTTTTTGAGATATATTTTAACCGAATAAAATGCAATTAATGCATCTGTTTGCATGGTTGTCTGTTACGACAGTAGTGTCAAAAAAGAGTGTTCACCGCCAGTGGAGCCATGCAAGTCGATGGAGCGGACGTAGCGGAGAGATTTGCATGATATTACTGCCGGCGATGAGGTCACTTCCAACAGGGGGCGCCACCTGAGAGGGGGCAATTAAGGGTAATTAGGTGGTAATTAGGGGTAATTAAGTGCAATTAATGAGCAGTTATGGACACATGGTAATTACAGATAATTTCGATTAATTATGATCCACGATGAATAATTATGAGTAATTAAGACGGGCGGAAAATAGCGGGATAACTGATGATCACCGAGATAATTATCGCGTAATTGCGCCAAGGGCGCCAGTTTACTAATAATAAGGTAAAAAAAACGCCCGCTAGTGCTCGCAAACGCCCGCTAACGCTTGCTAGCGCCTGCAATCGCCCTCTAACGCCTGCTAGCGCTCGCAAACGCCGGTAGAGCCCGCAAGCGCCCACAAACGCTGGGTGTCGGCAGGCGTTTACGGGCGTTGGTGGCGTTGACGGGGGTCAACGCATTAAGGGGGTGTCAACGGGCGTTTGCGGGCGCTTTCGGGCGCTTTCGGGCACTAGCGGGCGTTTGCGGGCGTTTACGGGCGTTTACGGGCGCTAGCGGGCGTTTGCGGGCGTTGTTGGCGTTGACGGGCGTTGACGTCAAAACATTAACCGTGACGGTTTATCAACCAATCGGATAGGACACCGTCCATGCATAGCTGGAGTTTTTCCTAATGGTGTATAGATGGCGCTGCGACAATCATTCATAACTACAACCCTATTATTAGACTAGCACACTTCTTTTTTGTCGCTCAGCTCAACATGTCTTATTCTCGCTCTGTGTGTAGCCGATCGTTCTCCAGGCACCGCGACATCGGAAGAATATCCATGGGTACGAAGACACCGATGAGGTCTCTAATGTAGATCGTGAGAGTCTACGCGTTGATACGGATACTGGGAGCTCATCCTCTGGCGATGACAGTGAAGAAAGCTCATTCTCTGGCGATGACAGTGAAGAAAACTCATTCTCTGACGCGAACATTAGCTCAACTCATAAAAGTTTGGGAGATCCTGACACGAACGATTGGGAGCCGTCATTTTGGGATCGCATTGTGGATAAGGCTATTGATACACGCGCCGCTGCTATCCAGCCAGATGGACAGAATGAAGAGACCTTACAGAAGGCGTATATCAACGTGCAATCCCGAATCATAAAATCTGCAATGGCTCTGTATGAAAATTATACCGTGATTCCTCTTGAAATGAAGAGAGATACTAAGCATAGGGCCATCATGAAAACCAAGAACTACTTAGAAGAGGTTATTGGATTACCGCACAGAGAGGCCATAAAAATGCTATCAAGATGCGGAAACAGCTGTTCAAGGACATGTTGCCCTCGAGCTTTCCCGGATTGGTAGATAGTGAGTCTGATGACGAAGGAGGGCTCATTCTTACTGGATAATAATAAGAACAGAAAAACTGACTGTGATTTACGAAGCTTCTTGTCGAATGCTAAACTAAAGAAATAAAGCAAAAAAATGTCAGAGATGACCGGAGGTGAACTTCAAGAATGCACGAACAATAGCAAGAGCGCGACTAAGACTGATATCACTCTACTTTTATGACTTGTAAACATACCCAACGCGGCTCCCCAGCTTGGGTACGACGTAACCCTGGGGACAATAAAATATATGAGAAATTGTGAACGTGTTGATCTTTCTCTCTCCTTCTCTCTGAAATCCACGGGCGTTGACACGGGCATTTGCGGGTGCCAGCGGGAGCCAGCGGGTGTCAGCTGGCGTTTGCGGGCGTTAGCGGGCGTTTGCGGGCGCTAACGGGCGTCAGCAGGCCCAAGCGGATGTTAACCTCCACTAGCGATTATCGCTTGGTCGAACACAATACAATAGCTATTATGCGATGGTCAGCAACACAATGCACAGTCCGGTGCATACAGGTGATTATCGTTGTGGTGGATATAGTAAATGAACATTGGTGCCAATCTACTTTATCCATTACTGCTCCTTAATTACCCCGAATTACAACCTAATTACCATTAATTGCCCCTCTCAGGTGGCGCCCCCCTGTTGGAAGTGACGTCATCGCCGGAAGTGATGTTATAAGTGACGTATGTAGATCCGTCCGCTCCATCGACTCCCATGGCAGCACTGGCGTTGAACTCTCTTTTTAGACACTACTTACATCCATTCAATTTTTGTGAATTGAAAACAGCGACGTTTTAAGAGGTTTTAAAATCATTATAATGTACCCAAATTCAATAGGCTTGTGGCTGACCACTCAACAATCCTGAATACCAATTTTGAAGTCTCTAGCTGCAACAGTTTGGCTTCTATCTCGTTCACGTCATCATATGGAAATGTTTCGTGACGTTGCCATGAAAACCACTAAATTCGATAGGCTTGTGGTTGACCACCCAACAATGCTACATAGCAAATTCGTAATCTCTAGCTGCAACGGTTATACTTTTATCGCGTTCACGTGGTCATATGGAAATGTTCCGTGACGTTGCCATGGAAACCACAAAAAGTATCGCAATGCACCGAAAATCAATAGGTGTACCAAACCTGAAGTCTCTAGAATAACGGTTTGACTTCTAGAGCGTTCACAACAAATTGTTGACGACTGACGGACGACAGGACTTCACAATCTAATAGGCTGAGGAGTAAAAAGATGGACAAAACGCAAAAAAGAATTGGTACTTACATTACATTGTATGCAACAAAGCAAGAGCTCTCAAATACTTCAGAATCAAGACCATTCTTATGAGCGATGAGTGCATGTTTAGCTAAAATTATGAATATGCATATTCTCCCCGGTTGATGAATCAATACAAATAATTATTTTGTTAAGGGAATTCGTCACCATTCATATGGAAAACGTTGACGTTAAGCCCCATAAATAATAGTGTTGTATAGAAGCGCTATTTGAAAAAAAGCATATCCAAAAAATCATATATTTTGAATATGTAGTTTTTCGTATGAATGAGAGAATCTAAGAAATAACCTGGACTTCAATGGGATATGCACTCAACATACCATCTTAACATACACAACTTAACATACACAACTTAACATGCTGAACATTCAATGTCTTTGCTTATATTTTTACCTCATGTAATACTTATTGAACTTAGTCAGAAGAAATAGGTCCTTCATCATGCCGTTTTCTGGCAATAGCGGAAAGTTCTAAAATCGCATGTAAAATGATAGGAGAAAACCTCAATGCAAAGAGTAGCAAGACTGAAAATCTAGTGTAAATTTAAATTTATGCGTCAGATACTTGAAGTTTTAACTGTTGATGGCAGTTTTGAGGGATGTTTTGGGTTCTGTATTTATTCTCAATTGATGTGAATGCTCATGTGACTATAGCTGTAGGCTTGAGGGATATATCGGGTTACTTCCCGTAAACAATGGTAAAGTTCTCCCTCGAATGTGGGCACACCGTCTTTCCATTTGAATATTAGAATGTTAATGAAATATCAATCAACTCATTGACGAAACGCATGTCAACGTTTGACCTTGGACACCATGATCAACGCAGCGTTCACTGTATACATTAGTTATGATCACATCTGATGACACCTACTTAAAAGGTTTTTTGTTTGCCATTTGTTGCGTAAATGACAATTTGTCACATCCCACATTCCTGAACTAGAGTAATAACATGAGCATTAATATTTTTAACATTCCTGGTGATCGAGTCCTGGTGATTGTGACCCTTAACCTTCGAACACAAAAGATTTGGTGCTTGCACCGTAGGTGAATGGGCAAAAGAACGGGGCAGACAGACATGCCGCAATACCAATAGTAATAAAGACGTGTATCTGGAGTTTCATAAAAATTCTCTGAGCTAAATTCATCCCATAGACAGGACGATTTTCAATGATTTGTGCGTTTTTGGGTCGCAATCACGTCGACTTTGACTTTAATGTTAACAGACACATCGCCTCCCTTCAATGCGTCCACAAACAACAAATCACGATTTCCAATAATTTCCTAAGTTTTGGGTCACAGTGACCTTGGCCGCATAAACCGCTCACCTTTGTAAAAACTGGTTTAAGACGATGACGTAGCTGAAGAGAGGAAGATAAACGTAACCTGCCCACCACAAAAGGTTTTGGGCCTGTACGGTCTTTTATTACAGTCAAACAAAACACCAGGAATAGATAGGATAAAATAAAATAGAATAAGATAAGATAACCTTTAGTTAGAGTCGATATGGTGACAACCCATGAAATATTAGCTGTAAGCTATTCACCGATGTAATAACATATTCATATTAAAAAGAAAACAACACAAATTACAGTTAAAACAACATAGATTACAGATGAAATAATCACATATTGCCAAAAGTCACACCTGTAGCTGAAATTACATTTTCACATGCTCCAAAATCACATCTCTTGCAGAAATTACATTACATGAGTGTCTTCTATAATTACATTTCAAGTATAAATTACGTCTTTCCTATTCAAAAGCATTTTTGCATGTACCATTATCACAAGAATTACTCGGACTGGATGCCGTACTCAAGCACAAGGATTTGGTAAATATTTGTCGAGTCGATCGCCAAGATTCGTATAACAAACGAACAAAAACTAAATAGATTCCGGGATACTATCTTGTTTTATATCTCGATTTATCATATCCGTTATCTGTAAGAAGGCGATCTGTCTCCTGATTGGTTCTTTCCCACGGTAACTCCTCCTCCCCGGCGAGGACAGTGAAGGTAATCGTCCCCAATACATAGATAGCAGCACATGAGATATAGACAACTTGCCATTCTTCTCGCGTGCCCTGATAGACGAAAAATATAGCTAGCAGCATTTAACGACATTTAATTCATTGGTCTATCTGTAGTTTACACAATTAGTGTTTACCCATTTCGGCAGCACATTCGGAGATATGGAAGTGCACACAATGAACTTCGATTTTTTTAATCCAGTGCTTCCCCGGGAATATAGTTCATGGAAGTGAACATACCGCTTTTCAACGTGACTTGCTTGACATGTTAGGAAATGTAACAATGGCCGACCACTTGCCCATTTGCCACTATTGGAAATCCCGTAAATTCACGTAATTTCGTCTCACATGACCGATATGCCCATCACTGGTTGAGGTGTAACATACTTTTTCTGGCCATGGACAGTTCATTGACTTCACAGGTAGACAAGGCTATTAATAGCGGGGACAGCATGTGGTAGACCCAAAAGGATGTCTGCGCCTACTTTTCATTGGCGATTCTTTGAATCCCTATACCATGATTCGATTATGGAATAGGCGACGAGAGTTTATTACAGATTATATTTGATATTCTGCTACCAATCTTCTCCAAATATGCAAGAGCAGCTTACTGATACTTGTGAATTCCAAATTTGTTTCTCAGATTATACCAAATGTGTCTAACTAAAAAGTCACTAAAAATGGGATTCTGTAGCATAAGCGATTTTCAAGTGAACAAGAAGCATATATTCACTACTGGAAATTAAAACCTCAAGTTAATATTAATACTAATTCTAAAGGCAATCTGTATACTTACTCCAGTGGTGATAATTGTTACCATGAATGGACCAATGATTCCAGCTAAACCGAATACAGCGTTGTACACACTATATACGGAAGCACCAAACCTGAAATCGATCAAATTAGCTTTGTTCACATGTCAGGGAAGTTTTCGACATTTACGGAGATGTGATATACAAATAAGCCAATAATGAAAAACAATTGTCGCACACATGGAACGGAGAGATGCTGCTGCCAGAGGCGTTTTTCTACGGACAAATTTGCCGGAGAGAGGAAAATGATATATCTAACATTAACAAGCGCTGGATGAGCGCAAAGACCTTCGTCGAGGCAATAGGGTCCGTCGAGGCAATAGGGTAGGGGAATACATCACTGAATAACGTAGGGCCGGATGTCAAGCTCAATTCTGCATTTGTTGGATGTTAACTTCACTAATCTAATTACAAGTCATTTTCATAGCTACCCACAGCAAAATATATTGAGTTTTTTAATGTAAAATTTAATTTATTAATATTTTCTTTTCCACCCAAGCGCATTATCAAGAATAAACTATGTAACAACTTTGAAAAAAACAAACACGTATTGTTGTTGTTGTTGTTGTTGTTACGAAAATGATCCTGTGAAATCATCAAATCAAGCGACCTTATTTCGTAGCTGACTACGAGCTAACTTGACGACTTTTCAAAGTTCTTACCCTTTATTGTTTATCATTGGGTCGAAATTTCGTTGGGGAAATATAACTGCTATAAAATTGTACCGACAGTACGCCGTGATGAAAGTAGAAAGTGAAAGCCTTCGGACGCCTCGTTCTGCTCTGATGTTGTACATAAGGGGGGACTACTCTGTCGCTCTTGCAAACGTACCGTCAAAGTAGGCAGTATGTAAATAAGCAGAACCTTTCCATGGTTGTACAGCAGGACTACTACTCCACAAAGTGAAGAACAATGCGGTTCAAGGTGGCTCGAAGTTGAAAGAAGACTTTGTGGTTTGGGGTTCCCATTTGAAAATGAGTTCACCTGAATGTTCCTGGAAATCACGTTTAAATACACCACCGGTCGGCTTTGGTTAGTCCAATTTCGACTGAAATATGATGTTGTTACACAGGCGCCCGTCTCCAAACACGAGAGAAAACTCAATTCGTAATCGTTTTTGAAGCCATTCAAATCGAATTTTCGCAAAAATATTGAATATTCTCCTTCAAAAACAACAAAAATTGAATAAACACAGCTTAAAATTGAGTTTTTTATTCAATAATAGTAGTGGCCGAATAATGGCCCCTAAAGACGACTTGTATGAATCCTTACATGCAGGCAGATCAGTTTGGAACTTTTGTTTTCACGTGTTCATTTTAGATGGACTGCAAAGCTGAGAATGATATCCTCAAGGTAATTTGATAGATTCAAGAATAATTTTTAATTCAGTGTATTGAAATGCTAATTGACATGTATGCTGCTGGGAGATAAACCTTTGAAATGGGAATTGGAACAGAGACACGTGGTTTGGCAAACAATAAACTGTGATTGTATGCTTCATTGCAATAATGCTGGTAAATATTTTATAAATGAACAAGAAATTCATGCCAAAATAAATAGCCCAACATCGCCCCCCCCCCCAAGGAAATAGAATTTATCAGCAAAAGTTAGAATATAGTTTTTTAAACAACCAGGCTGGTGGATATCATCAACTATCAGTAAAATCAGGGCATCGTCGATTGTTTTCAGTCAGTGCGTGACCTCCCAGTCACAACTTGGACAATTTGGTTGGCTTCGACATATTTCATCAGCCAACAAATACTTTGCGATATATAGAAATGACGTGTGGTGTACTAGAAATCGTTGTGCGTAATGGCATAAAACGGCGGCAATAAACTTAACAGAAAAACGGCAACAATTCGCATCGTCTATCTCTACAACATGAAGAGCCGGCATGTTGAATCTCCCGGTGGAAGCCGTCAACCTGACTCCCGTAACTCGTGAAGCATGATGGGAAGTGGAACCCGACTACAGAAGCAAGGCCCATTGAAATGCATTGCAATGAGGGTTCCCCATTATTTGAAAAGTGTCTAGAAAAGTGCCTCAAAATTTCGTCGGGAACCATGGCAAATCCTATTGGAATCACATGAGTCGTGGGTTCCCCATATGACAATTTTATGGCGGGAGATTTCACGTTGCATTCCTAGACCTCCGTCTGATCGACGGAGGTAAAAATAGAAAGTTGAATATAGTCAATCGTTAGTTCGAGCTGTCTTTATTCTTCGTATGGCCGTAGGGTTAACATAAGCTCGGACCAGTCATTCGTATGACTGGAAGATTGGATGAGGTAGACACATGGAAAGTTCAGCGGCTAAACAGCCACAAGAGACGATGACACACAGTACGACCGGCCAGGCTCTATAGAGTCCCATCTCAGAGATGTGCCATCGACGAGGAAAAACTCCGAGTCTCAGCTCGGCGACGTAAAATGTGCTTCATCGGAAGGACTACGAAAGGGGAAGGCCGGTTTCGGCCCGAACGGCTGATTTTCAGAGGACGAGCCAAGGGCCTCTATGACAACCCACAGGAAACTCGTACAGATGTCTACCTACGATGGCAATAAAGGGATTACCTGGCTAATTTCGAACGCTGTGTTGATTTCAACCGGCGATACCACTGTGAGGTCCAGCACAATGACCAGTCTGAAGTTGGAGCGTAGCCGACCTGAACACGGGATTCTCCCACATCGGATCAGGCGATATCGTAAAAGTCACAGTCGAAATTCATTACTCACTAAATTCGAATGGATCAAAGAGCTGGTTATAGTCCTGCGAAAATTATTCGCTTCCACAAAGCAGTTCACCACGAAAATTCTGTATGAAACAATTTAGCGGATGGAAATGTATATGGATGCCCCTTGTGGAAGAAGTGGATTTCTCATATCCAACATCCAGCAGCCATCCGTCTTCCATGAGTCATTTTTGCGTCCATAATCGGAAGGTCTTATTCCTAACACATCATTAACACCATCCAGTAATACAATACAGATACATATATAAATACAAGTCATGTCTGACCGATCCCAAGAAGGGTAGGAAAGTATTTCACGTGAAGGATGATTTGACTGTTATAATGGCCGCGACTGAAACCATGTCCGTCCCATCAGGCAGCGATATGATGGTGTCACTAGATATACAAGTCGCATATATCGACGAGGTTGGAAATGTAGATCGTAGAGGGCGGAGGGATGTTATGACTAAGGAACCTGACTTCATATGTGGCTGTGATGAGAGCTGGAATTCATTGCAAGGGCATACTCGCCATTTAGATGGCCGACGAGCAAACAAGAAAAAACAATTATCTCGAACTAATCATTCGTATAAGAAGGCTGACAGGCTGGGTTAGATGGCGCTTAGACCAGTGTCAGCCCACCCCTAGCGCGCCGAGGGACTGGACTTTCCGGACAGAACGAAGACCCCACTGGCCAGCATTCTAGCCAGGAAGGCAGGCTCAAGAATTCCAATCTCGCCAGCAGGTTGGTGGGTTTGTGGATTGGAAGAGGTAGATACATGGAAAGTTCAGCGGCTAAGCAGAAACACGATCGGCTAGACTCTAGAGTCCCAGCTCAGAGATGTGACATCGACGGGGAAAAATTTCGAGTCCCAGCTCGGCGACGTGAAATGTGCTTCATCGATAAAAAAAAACTATTAGGAAACCGGCGATGCGATCGAGCAAAGTCTTATTTGGTTGGGCTCACTGCAGCGAGCCTGATCGCCGCACGTTTGAAAATATAAGATCTTAGTTCGAGCGCATCACGGCCTTCGCGATAAGATCTTCACTCGATCTGGGTAGCATGCACAATTCTACAGCACTGCTGTACAGCACCATATCGAGTTGGAAGGTAGCTCCGATTCGCATTCCACTTCGTCGCCTCCTTTTGGCGATTGAACCCCGGTCAATGTTTCGGTGGTCCTGGTGAAGATAAAGGATAGGAAGACTTCCTTCTTTGTCGATTATCGGGCGCTGAATTAAGACACCCAAATGGATGTCCACGCCTACTTTTCATCGGCGATTCTTTGAATTCCTCCACCATGATTGAATTATGGAATAGGTTTGACCTAATGTATAGGTTGATGTAGTTTCCCAGGACAAGCAAATCCGCATGATGCTGTTCGGCTGTATACTGCGCTGGTGACTTTCGAACGGTTGATGGAGGCAGACTACGTCGGGCTCTATTATCAAACTTGCTTGGTGTACCTGGAGGACGGCATCGATTTTAGCTAGACTTTCGAGCAGATAGGGCTGGCATAGAGAAAGTGATCTAATACCAGCTGCACCATTGTCTTAAGGTAAAACCATCCGGCCACACCATCAGGACAACCCGGTCGCATACGGGAGATAGATTGCGTACTTCGCTGTCGAAGAGTGGAGAGTTTACACTGCATGACCTGGGGGGAGCCACTGCCGTTGGTGACAAGCGTTCAGCATTTTTGGGCAAGCTGTTCCGACACACGAAACGCTCGCGACCCGAAAACTAAGACAATGTAGGGATCTCGATCTACCTGAGATGCAGATGCGTTCGGGGCTTACTTGGAGTTATGCCCAACCTCCCCCGACAAGTTTCACAAGGTAAGTTAGATATAGCTCTGGATCATTCATATCTGGCAAGCAATAAATCTGTCAGACCGGTCATAACGTATGTCCATTCTTATCGAACTTCCCTTAAAATTCCACATTTTGAGGAAGTGTTGCTATGAACTCGCAACTCTTCTGGTCACAAAATATAACGAAATCTTCCCATTTATTATCGTTTCGGTGCATAACAAATCTGACCTTCGACTTCAACAATGTAGTTATTTTCAGCTTGGAATTATTTAGAGTCTTTCTCCTTATATTTATAGATTAGTATCACCACATAATCGAGAAATATATGATTAAACTTACCTTCCAGGGGCTATATCAGATATATTTGTGATCAAGGCCACCCATGTACCGCTGCCTAATATTTGAGGAAGAATGAGTAAAATAACCCCTAATTCTCTTTGGGTGTGACCAACAAACGATAGTCCCACTAATAATATGGCAGCTGATAGAGTACCTACAATAAGAAAATCAACATGGCGGACAGAAAGAGTAATACATGCTGACAATTTTGCAATAATGGATTCTCTTTTATGAATGTCGGATTCGACGTTCAATAACATGGATGTTCGAGATAGCACTAATTCATGTCGATCCGGCCAATCGCTCTTGATTACAACAGCGCGTCACCGGGGGAGAGAGAGTAATAGGAGCCAGGTGAGCTTATTGTGGGGACGTTCGTAATTACTTATAGAAAGTCAACTAATAGGGACAAACACATACGCCCACCAGAGTAGTAGTGAAAGGATATGGTGAGCCCTATACGCATGCGCTCTTCGTTTGCTTACTTCCGGCTGCACGTCACACGCCACTGCACATGTGTGTATGCCTCTATTTAGACTATCCGGTTGCGCAACTTCCGGTCACGTGGCTTTCGGTCATTGGAAACAAGTCTGAACATATCGGGTCAAGCTTGGACATGTTGGGGAAGATCTGAGGTTGTCTTAGCAAAAACAAACTGGCGATCTTTACACTGTCAGCCAGCCATAGGGACCCAATACACGTCCCAAGAGCACATCGCCATTTTGTTTTGCTATTCCGTAGAACAGGCTGTATATCTATACCGTTTTATGATAATACAGGTGTGGCATGTTATCGTATTATAATGCGTCAACACAAGACTCAGTATTATTACAAGAGGAAATATCACAGCCTTCTTGACCTTCTACATCATTATATTTCTACTGCAGTTTCGAACTATGTCAAGAGATGCTGTACAGAAGTACATATGGTTTATTTACCTTAAAGTTTATACGTTGTCACTAAACAACATATCCATTGTTTTATTATTGTCTGTCCATTTAATTAGTCGTTAACTCTGCATAAATGTTCTTTTTTTCAGCGTGTATAACAGACTGACCACAATTACTTTCAATTGTGAAATTGATAATATATCACGCTTGAAATAATTTTGTAATTCTCTCCACTTAAAACTCCAGTAAAGCTTTTTCATGTACTGGGGCAATCAAATAACGTATTCATAATGCATTGTGCTCAATGTATTCGTGTCCAAGTAGGCAAGCCGTATGAAGCCGTATAAAGTAATAAAGGCAGTCCATCACTGTGTCTCATGTCCAGTGAAATTGGTGAATGATAAAACCCACACACCTCTATGACCTTACATGACATCATTGACCTTAGTATCAGCGAACAAAAATATTACTCTCGGTACATGAAACAGCAGTACTGGAATTTTGTATGGAGAAAATTACAACGTTATTTCAAACGTGATATTTTATCAATATCACAGAGTATTGGTAGTCATTTTATTGAGTTCAGTTTGTTATACACGCTACAAAAAAGCAATATATACAGAGATATACAGAGACAAGCTCCAGAGCAGTCGGCTATCATAATGGATATACTTTACTATACAAGTGAGATCAAGAATGGAAGCTGGTACCCACAAGTTTCTACAAATTCTTCGGTGGTTCAGTTTCTTAGATTATATATTCACGAGCATATGATATGTCAATTAACATTGAAGTAACCGAAGGGCATCTTTTGTCGCATTTAGGAGAAGATAACTCTTGTTTGGGGAGCCACAGGGAGTTAGCTCCCATAACCCGGCCGTCTCGTGACCGGAAGTGACCTTTGACCCTTGCGCACAATTTTTATCTGGTATTGTGTGCATGCGCAGGGGCCAAACGTCACTCCCGGTCACGTGACGGTTGGATCGGGGGAGATATCTCTCCGCGGCTCCCCCCCAAAAGAGTTATCTGCTCCTAAATGCGACAAAAGATGCCCTTTTACTACTATTGATGAGGAATTGGCTTCGCCGACCGACTTAGTTTCAGACAAAACGTCTGGGGCAAAACCAGATGTAGGGTGAAAAGCTAGTTATAACTACATATAACTGATTCAATATGAGTAGTAGCCCTGGATATTTATAATACACAGATGTCCTGTATCATGATTACATTGGTCTGTAATTAGTGGGACACGATTATCGAACTTTTGGTTTTCGGACTGATTAGTAAGCCAATCCGCAAGATGGGGGGGGACAACTCTGAAGAGGGCAAGTCATTTTGTTTGTGGAACAATGTGTAGGATGTGTGGGCTCGATACAACTGGTTCATGCTGTAGAGTACGACGGGATGAGTCTCAGTAGCTTTATCCAGTGACGTTTCGTGCGCATGCGCTCTTGGCAGGGAAGCCTGTTGTGGGATATTTGGGGTATAGGTGGGCTATACTTGGTCTTAATTTGGCGTGTGTGGTGCCCTACTGAATCCTACGCTGGGTAGAATAATATTGGGCTGGTGGACCGGTGATACGCACATGCGCACTGTAGTAGTAGTAGAGAAAGGGACATGTTCGGAGGTTCACATACCTATGATGTGGGCTGTATGGTCTTAGGCCATGGGTGCAAACTATGTAGAGCTAATACGCATCAAGCAACCTCAATGGATGCATCACTGTGAATGTAAAGATGACGCAACTATGAAGGTACGGAGTGGTCCAGTGAAGGTCCAGTGAAAGGCGCATGCGTACTCGGACGTAGTAGAAAAAGGGGCATATTTGGAGGTGCGTATGCGCGTGGTCTGGGATAGGGGTGGAGATGTGGGGGTGAAAGATCTCTCGTTCTGTACAGTATCCTGGTCGGTGTGGGTCCAACTAGAGGCCCATGCGCACTGGGGGAGTAGTAGAGAAAGTGTGTATATTCGGAGGTGTGCAGATGCATGGTGTGGATTGTATGGCCTGGGGCGTCTGGTGAATACAGTGAAGAGCCATTGCACACCAAGCAGTCCCAACTGACCCATGACTGTAATGGTACAGGCCACGAGACGTCATCAGTAGTAGAGAAAGTGGAAGTTTCTCGGATGCGCATTCGGAACGAGGCGCATGTCTACACCTTCATATGCTAGCCTCACGGGGCATGTGGGGGTGAACGAGCTCTCGATGTCTATGAGGCTCCGGTGGGTGTGGGTCCAGAAACACGGGCATACACACTGGGAGAGCAGCAGAGAAATGATCATGTTCGGAGGTGCGCATGCGTACTCCGATATTTCTATTAGTCGTTGCTACACAGCTTACATAAACGTAGACAAATCTTCCAATGTCTAGCATCCTATTAAATTACCTCCAGCATATAGTCCTCTTCTGACATGAATTGGACGAACACCTTTCTTAGAGATCAGCCAATCGGCCAAATGAGCGACCATTATAGAAGCAACTGCCCTTCCAACTCCCGGAAATGATGACATCAGTCCATTCTGAAATACAAATTTCACCAAAACCCTTAGAGCGGTATCACAATTTTTACATGACTATCTCATTATTGTCCGTTATCATCTGCTACTGGAATACACTCCCGGTAAAGTTCCAAGGCAAAGAAAACTGAAAGACCCACCATTGTCTCACTGTGAGAAACAGAGCAACGCTTCGCGGTACTCATCTCTCCATCACCTGACGTTCAGTGGAACCTCGATCATCACCTTATACACACTAAATTTCAAAGTTTTAAAGTTAACACATCAAGGTGTACATACAGGGACAATCGAATCGGCGTTACATTTAAATGTGACACTAAATGGTGTCATTTCACGAAGGTTTACAATTAGAAGACTCCAAAATAATCCCCCGGTGTACAGAAGCTTTTATAACCTGATACTGCCACGGAAATAAGCACAGATAACCTAGTGTATAACAGGACGAGTTTTTGAAGGTTATAGGATTTCCTTGAGAATCTAAAACGCATGAACATAGGCATGTTCAATTCTGGTTTACCTCCTCTGTTCGAAACAGAAGGACGTCACGCATGTACATAGGCATGGTAGACATGAGTATCGTCTGCGTCCAGTCGTTACAAAACATGCCAATTACGCAAGCCCAGATCGGTCCTGACAACATCACCTCTTTGAACCGTGGTTTCCTTGACTACAGATATAAAATGTGTTCCAATCATTATATCAGGCAACATATTAGGATAGCATTGGTGTCGTCTGATTTGGAAGGCATATGCTCGATAGAGAGTAACATGAGTAGTAGTATAAGTGGCTTTCAGGTACCGTTTTCCAGGGAGGTAACTCTTGGTTCCTTTTTTTTCAGGTTAAAGTATAGGGGGCGCCACATCTCCTTTTACCTCTGTTG
Organism: Hanleya hanleyi; assembly: GCA_036873755.1. NCBI lineage: Eukaryota > Metazoa > Mollusca > Polyplacophora > Lepidopleurida > Hanleyidae > Hanleya > Hanleya hanleyi. Next base: position 5,598 of record JAVTVY010022462.1, on the reverse strand, counting down.
CGCCTGTGGCGCCAGGGGGCGCCATCAGCTCAAAGTCACGTGGAGGTCAAAAGTAGTTCCGGCAACATTTAACCTTTGTATTCCTCCGCGGTCTGGTGGTGATGCCGTCACTTCCGCGGACAGAAAGTAGTCCCATGTCAACCAAGTGACTTCCAATGTTAATGTATACGGGGAATGCCTAAAAAGAGTATGGCAATAGACGTTTTGTGACCGGGGTGGGTCCCTAGTGGACCGAATGGGTCGACTGAGGTGTCAAAGTGAAGCGCTCCTCGAGGGCCATTCAGTCATGGGTGGGTGCATGTAAAATTAGGATTTTTTCCCGAAAATATAAAAAGCGAAACACGGACTTTACACCTAAAATTGGGTAAAACCCCTATCAACTCTAGCCAAAAGGGCTAATATCGGTCCCCGGGCTTATCGGGGCCTGCCTATCAAGTCAATGGGGTGGGTGCATGTAAAATTAGGATTTTTTTCCGAAAATAAAAAAGCGGAACACGGACTTTACCCCTACAATAGGGGTCTGTATTATACAATATAAGAGAAAATGCCTGTATGGGGTATGGGGATGGTCAATTTTTTTAGTTTGCTTTCCTATGGGTTGTGGGGTCTCGTTTTTCTCGTCTCGCCGAGAAAAAAACACAATGGGAGGGGTCCCGGAGCGAATCGATGAAATTTTTGGGAAAAGTCACCGAGGTCTGTATATAGGCTCATACTGGCTATATGGAGGGGTGGTCAATTTTTTTGTGTGGGTGTTACTATGGGTTGTGGGGTCTCGTTTTTCTCGTCTCGCCGAGAAAAACACAATAGGAGGGGTCCCGGAGCGAATCGGTGAAATTTTTGGGAAAAGTCACCGAGATCTGTATATAGGCTCATACTGGCTATATGGGGGGAGGGGTGGTCAATTTTTTTTGTGGGTGTTACTATGGATTGTGGGGTCTCGTTTTTCTCGTCTCGCCGAGAAAAACACAATGGGAGGGGTTCCGGAGCGAATCGGTGAAATTTTGGGGAAAAGCCACAGAGGTCTGTATATAGGTTCATACTGGCTATATGGGTGCAGGGGTGGTCAATTTTTTTTTGTGGGTGTTACTATGGGTTGTGGGGTCTCGTTTTTCTCGTCTCGCCGAGAAAAACACAATGGGAGGGGTCCCGGAGCGAATCGGTGAAATTTTTGGGGAAAGTCACCGAGGTCTGTATATAAGCTCATACTGGCTATATGGGGGGAGGGGTGGTCAATTTTTTTGTGGGTGTTACTATGGGTTGTGGGGTCTCGTTTTTCTCGTCTCGCCCAGAAAAACACAATGGGAGGGGTCCCGAAGCGAATCGGTGAAATGTTTGGAAAAGTACCGGGTAGGTGTGGATAGGCCCATATAGCTCCATACTGGCGATATGGGAGTATAGGTTCAACCTGGGAAATTCACATACGTTCATTGTGATATGGATTTGTTTTTCACGTCTCGTCATTTAGAACACGATGGGAAGGGTTTCGAAGCGAAACGGTAAAATTTTTGGAAAAAGTTCACCGAGGCCTGGGTAAGCCCATAGGCCTATACTGCATGGCTATGGGGTATAGGCCCATACGGGGTGCACGTTTTGGGGTCTAGGTGAGCCCCTAATGATCCTATGGTGTCGTATGAGGTCTTATTTTGAAGCTCTCGTGGAGGAGCATCCGCCTGGACTAATACTTCGTCCGTTTTCAATATTCTGCGCATGCGCAGTCTGGCCCGTAGTATAGAAAGCAGGCATTTTGGGAGTATGTGGGTGTGTGTTTGGGGTAAAGATGGACCGCTATGGGTCCGAATGGGTCGTGGAAGGTGTCAAAGTGAAGTTTATGTGGGGTAGATTCAGAATGGCGTGTTTCTAAAATGCAAGTCGCGTCAATCTGCGCATGCGCAGTTGGTTGTAGTAAGTCAAGTGATCATTTTGGGGCAGTGCAGGAAGGTATTTGGTGTCGAGATGGACCATCTTTGGTCCGATTGTGTCGTGGGAGGTCTTATCTTGTAGCTCTCGGGGTGTACATCCAGATTTGAGGGATGTTCACGTCATCTGTGACGTCATCGGTGACGTCATCAGTAGGAGTAGTAGCGAAAGTGGGCATTTTGGGGCAGTGAAGGAAGGTATTTGGTGTAGAGATGGACCATCCATATCTGTCACGCATTATACCATATCTTTGTTGTGTTATACCACATCTGTCTTGCATTATACCATATATGTCCTGTATTATACCATACCTGTCCTATGTTATACAATATCTGTCCTGTATTATGCCAAATCTGTCCTGCATTGTACCATATTTGTCCTCTATTATACCATATATGTCCTGTATTATACCAAATCTGCCCTGTATTATACAGTATCTGTCCTGTATTATACCAAATCTGTGCTGTATTATACCAAATCTGTGCTGTATTATACAATATCAGGCCTGTGTTATACCATATCTGTGCTGTATTATACAATATCTGTCCTGTATTATACAATATCTGTCCAGTATTCTGCAATATATGTTCTGTATTATACCAAATCTGTCCTGTATTATACAGTATCTGTCCTGTATTGTACCATATATGTCCTGTATTATATCATATCTGCTCTGTATTATAAATATTTCTCCTCTATTATACCATATCTGTGCTGCATTATACCATATCTGTCCTGTATTGTACCATATATGTCCTGTATTATGCCAAGTCTGTGCTGTATTATACAATATTTGCCCTCTATTATACCATATCTGTGCTGTATTATACCATATCTGTCCGGAATTATACCATATCTGTCCAGTATTCTGCAATATATGTTCTGTATTATACCAAATCTGTCCTGTATTATACAGTATCTGTCCTGTATTGTACCATATATGTCCTGTGTTATACCATATCTGCTCTGTATTATACAATATTTCTCCTCTATTATACCATATCTGTGCTGCATTATACCATATCTGTCCTGTATTGTAACATATATGTCCTGTATTATACAATATATGTTCTGTATTATACCAAATCTGTGCTGTATTATACAGTATCTGTCCTGTATTATACCAAATCTGTGCTGTGTTATACAATAGCTGTCCTGTATTATACCAAATCTGTCCTGTTTTGTACCATATTTGTCCTGTATTATACAATATATGTTCTGTATTATACCAAATCTGTGCTGTATTATACAGTATCTGTCCTGTATTATACCAAATCTGTGCTGTATTATACAATATATGTTCTGTATTATACCAAATCTGTCCTGTATTATACAGTATATGTCCTGTATTATACCAAATCTGTGCTGTATTATACCATATCTGTCCTGTATTGTACCATAGCCGTTCAGCAATGTTCTAACAGTTTATTATCCCCAATGTTACATCATACCCAGGCTGGGGGAGCCGCCCTGGGCATGTTTAGTATGTTCACAGCGAAACAAATTGAAATATCAAACACCATGTTTTATTATTTAACGCACCATCACATTAGGTACAAGTGTTTACTGAGCTCAAGTCAACGATCAGCATGTAGACATATAGAGTACGTACGGCATGTTATGGTATTCATCAGTGCACGGGTGACGCATTCAGCCGAGGGGGTCGGTCAGCTTGGTAACGAAAAACGTAACATTGGTCACCCTCTCCACTGTCCACTTGGTGTTGGGGCGTTGGTGTTGGGCCCATTCCAAGGGATCCACGGTGTCCAGTTTCTCCAGCATCGTCTCTAGCGACACCCGGTTAATGATGGTAAACGGTTGGTCAAATACCTGGATGTTACTGCTCGGGTAAAAGTATCGGACTTGGACTGTCTCCTTATGCTGCAGCACATAACCAAACGCCAGATTCAATCTGAAGGCCGTAGTTTGGTCGTTGAAGATGGTTTCCACGTAGCTACGTAGACGGGCGAGGTCGGTCAGTCGGAAATTGTAGATATCTTGAATAGGGCGATGACGGTTGAAACATTGCCGTATCATGGACCAATGGCGCCGATAGATGTCACTCACTGGATGGGCGCCCTGTAAGAGATCGCTAGGAACATTTATGGGCTCGTCCAGAAAATGTTCGATGTTATCAGGCGTATGACTCGAAACCGTCACGGTGGGGTCCGGCTGGATATCCAGGCTCTTCTGAACTGTGGGTATAGGCGGGCTCTCCGTCATCGCGTCACCAGTGACGTTCGTCTCCCCGGGCTCATCTTCACTGGGTCTGACCTTCCGCGGCTCCTCTTCAGTGGAAAGTTGTCGCCCAAACCGTAGAGACGGGGCATGAATCAAACGCTGATGCCGTCTTAACTGACTGCGTCGTTTGAAGAGTTGACCACAATCCTTACATTGTTCCGTCGCGCCCTCGTGGAATGAGCGTTCGTGGCGCATTAAAGGATCCTTCCGATTAAGTGACCGTGCGCAGGTTATACAAGTATACCGTGCATCGTTGTGGGTGGAGGCCTTGTGGCGGTGGAAGTCGTGCAGACGAGTAAACTGCTTCTGGCAAGTTGTGCAAGTGAACATCTTGGTGGTTGACAGAGTGTCTGATGAAACGGCCAGGCCGCTTCCCTTTTATAGCACGCTAGATGGTGATCTATGTTTAGCACACTCAGTTCAACTATCCCCAAGTCGAGGGCCGAGATGTACTGGCGTACGACTGAGCCGCATTGTGTGTGTGTGTGTGTGTGTGTGTGTGGGCAGTGGATTTTACATCCGGGATCTTGTCAACATCTGGGTTTCCCAGTGGGTTTTCCCCATCGTTCCTCTGTCTTCCATCCGGGTACTGTGGGTTTACATCCGTGTCCTCATCTTACATCCGTGTTTTTCATGAGCCGCATTGCGCGCGTGTGTGTGTTTGTGTTTGTGTCCATTCTTGCACAATGTAGAATTACGTTCTCTTCGAAAACTTCCTCTCATCGCATCAATATGCTCAGACCCATTCAAAATAAACACAACCAAGAGACATCAACAACAACAGGCACATTGCGTAATACACGTTTTATTATCCTCACACCATCACCACCACCACCACCACCACCTGGCGTTGACGCCGTCAACGATCAGCATGTAGACATATAGAGTATGTACGGCATGTTATGGTATTCATCAGTGCATGAGTGACGCATTCAGCCGATGAGGGTGGTCGGTCAGCTTGGTAACGAAAAACGTGACATTGGTTACCCTCTCTACGACCCATTGTGTGTTGGGGCGTTGTTGTTGGGCCCATTCCAAGGGATCCACGGTGTCCAGTTTCTCCAGCATCGCCTCTAGCGACGCCCGGTTAATGATGGTAAACTGTTGGTCAAATACCCGGATGTTACTGCTCGGGTAAAAATATCGGGCTTGGTCTGTGTCCTTATGCTGCAGCACATAACCAAACGCCAGATTCAACTTGAAGGCCGTAGTTTGATCGTTGAAGATGGCTTCCACGTAACTGCGTAGACGGGCGAGGTCGGTCCGTCGGAAATTGTAGATATCTTGAATAGGGCGATGACGGTAGAAACAGTGCCGGATCATGGGCCAATGGCGCCGATAGATGTCACTCATTGGATGGTCTTCGTGTAACAGATCGCTAGGAACATTTATGGGTTCGTCCACGAAGTGTACTTTGCCCTCCACGTCGTACAAAATCTG